>PVJN01014028.1:0-47564 GCA_004026805.1 Lasiurus borealis
ATCTGAAGACCGGGCGCTCCCTGGCAGCCGTGACGGGGGAGCCGGAGCCAGGCAGCACGGGTGTTTATTTTTCCCTTCCACGGGCCTGGCGCGAGTCAGGAGCTCCCGCCCGCACTGTGCTGGGAGACCGGCGCTGGCCCAGCAGTGACCTGCCGGTGGGGAGGGTTGAAGGGGGGGGGTGGCTCTGGCTTCCGGCAGGGACCCCCAGCGCCATGGGACTTTCCAGCAGCCGGGGATGGGGGTGTGAGCAACATGCTGCGGGGGGTGGCAGGCTGGGAAGGGGGCCCTTTCAGGATGAACTTGAAAACCAACAGCAGCTCCTCAAAGGCCCATTGTGGACCAGGCTGGATGGGAAAGGGCCGTCTATGAAGATGAGCTGAGTGGTGCTTCATATTCAGTGAAGGGAAGGGAACGGCCACCTACTATTATAACAGGTTACTCTGCACGTAACCTGTTATATTAAAGCACCTACTGTGTGTATATTAAAGCACCAACTGTGTGTTTATTAAAGCACCTACTGTGTGTTGGGCACTGTTTTCGGCAAGGAGAATATAGAGATGAACGAGATAGTGAGGATCCTGCTTCTCAGAGCTTGCTTTTGGTAGGAGGGGGGGAAATAAAGTAAATCAATCCACCAGGACTCTGCTTTCTGATGTAGGTCAGTGCTGTGGAGAAATACATCAGGATCTGGGGGAAGGAGGGGGTGGGTGCGTGTCACTTCTATTGCTCTCACTGTGATATTTAACCATAACTGAGTGTTCGTTTCTGCACCAGGCCAGTGTCCTGGGAGTCTGAAGCCTGTGATTTTTTTTAAACACTTATCCTCGCAGCCACTCTGTGATCTGCATGCTGTCCTTCCTGTCACCCTTGGGCAGCTGAGGCTTAAAGGCATCGGGCCCCCATGACAAGGCTAAAACATGGTCCAGCAGGCGTGAGCAGGCCGGGTGACCTCTGAGAATTTCATCCGTGTCACGTAATCTTTTTGGGCATCAGCTTCCTCGTCTGTAAGAGGGGGATGGTTAGTGTAGGGATTTTAGGGGGTTGATCAGGAATACCTCTCTTCCTATGCCCCCTAAGATTGCGGTTAGAGGAGAGGGGGAGAAAGAGACCCAAAAGGCAGGGAGCCACGGGTAACAGTCCCTGATTTCTGATGGGGAAAGGCGGGGTTATAGGAGGTGGCTTCCTAATCTGGGACCCAGCACCCGGCAGCTTGGGGCAGCCACGGGGGCACAGGGCGCTCTGAGAAGTGTCACACGCAGGGGTTCCGTAAGCAGAAAGTGTGTTCTCCGTTGGCTGGTGGCTCCCGGAAACAGACAAGAAAAGAGGGAGGGAGGGGCTGAATTGTGCATGCGCTCAGCTTCTTCCCACGCTCACATCAGCTCACCCACCGATACAGTATAGACTGGGTGCAAGTGCTGGCATTGCCCTTTGCGAGGTAGGTGGCCTTGAGCAAGCTGCTCAGCTTTTCTGGGACTCGATCTTCTCATCCTTAAAATGGGAGCAGCACTGACATCCATCTCCTGGGGTTCTGGGAGGAATAAGTGAGGTGACATGTGTCAGTCACATAGGACAGGGCCTGGCACATACCGGGGGTGGAGGGGGTGAGGCAACAGGCTGCCTGTTTTCAGGGAGAGGCAGTCCCTGCCACCAGCAAATTGTACCCGACTCCAGAGGGTGGTGGTGAAAATTGAACCGGTTAATATGAGCACAGTGTCCGACACAGAGGAAGTGCTTATTAAGTAATAATAGCTTGAACCATATGAGATTGTCAATATTCAATTTCTTTTGACCTACAGAAATTTCAACAGCATGCGGTTCAACCCTATAGTTATTGTTTTTTTTATCATTTCTTAGCAAGGTGCTATAGTGGGGACTCATAAACGTTCAATTCCTTTTTTCCCAAAGAATCTGGTTTTCCCAGCAGCCATGGCTCAGTGGGTGAGACTTGATCTGTGAACCAGGAGGCTGTGGTTCGTTCGATTCCTGGCAGGGGCACGTGCCCGGGCTGCAGGCTCGGTCCCCAGTAGGGGGCCTGCAGTGGGCAGCCAATCAATGATTCTCTCTCATCATTGCTGTTTCCATCTCTCTCTCTCCCTCTTCCTTCCTCTCTGCAATCAATAAAAATATATGTATTTTAAAAAGGGGTCCCAGAGGAAGCTGAGAGTCCCCACTTTCCCCTCCACCCCAGCCCCGGGGGCCTGGGTGGCTGGTCAGGAGCCCTGGCCCGGGTGAGTGTGCCACCCCCATCCTGAGGCTGTGCTGCCCAGACAGCAGGTGCGAGAAGTGCCGTCACCAGCCCCGACAAGGCCCCTGGCAGCACCGGACACTCCTAATTCATCACTCTGAGCCCAGCAGCCTGCCATCTGCGGGGCTGCCCCCGGGCCTCGTCACTTAGCACGTCTGCTAATTACAGGCAAGATTAACGACCCTGGCCTGGTGGCACCTCTCCCAGCGCTTGGCTCTGGCTGGCCGGGCCTCGCGGGGAGGGGCCGCCCCGCTACTTGGGCTGGTGGCCAGGGAGAAGGAGACCCACCCAGAAGGGAGACTCGAGGGAGAAAGCACAGAGCCAGCTGGGAAGCCGGGTGACTCACTGGCCACCTGCGTGAAATGGGATCTTGGTCTAACAGGGACGGACGGGGAGGCGTGGGGGGCGAGGTGCGGGCCCCCAATTCCCAGAGGGGCCCCAGCACCGTAGAATAGTCTTCGGGAATTGTTGCTGGCAGAACAGATGTGAACTACGAAGGAGGCATTTAATGAATAATAAATGGTTGAATGGGTGGACGGGCTATAGGTACACAGTCAGTGCTTAGTGTCTTTAACATAAATTATCGCAAGCCCTATGTGGTGCTTTGAGTCGCGTGTTATTCTAAACATTTATATATGTTAATTCAACAAATTCTCACGAGAACTCTGTGAAAGATCATTGACCCTTTAGACAGAGGAGGGAACCAGGAACGGAGAAGTTCAGTAACCAGTGCCACATTATACAGCTAAGAAGTACTGGGGATCATTGAAAGATCACAAGATCTGGGAGCTCTGGAGGGATTATCTGGGTAAATCTAATCTTTTTCCAGGAAAATAAAAGATTGCTTTTCATGTCCCTGGAATCCCAGGATGGGGAACAGAAGTGAGGACTTCCATGGCGGGTCCAGGGGAGAGAAAGGGAGAAGAGAAAAAACAGTTGTAGTGAAAGTAATACCTAGTAGATAGTGAGCCCTTATTTGCTCAGTTCTGTACCGAGCCCTTGAGATGTTCATCTTATTTACTCTTTGGAGCAATAATACAGTGGTACCTTGAGATACGAGTTTAATTCGTTCCATAACCTTGAGGCGTGGGAAACTATGAGACACTCGAGTCGCGGTAAACTGGTGGGTCGTGTGCAGCCTGCCGATCCGCGTGATTACTCGTATCTCAACTGTTGCTCGTATTTCAAAGCAAAAATCGCTCGCTCAATGGCTCGTATCTCAAAAATCTCGTATGTTAGGGCACTCGTATCTCGAGGTACCACTGTACTCTGAGGCTGGTGTGAGTTTTGGCTCTGGGTGTAGCTTTAACAGATGGGGCACGTCGCAGATGTTCCCAGAGTCTCGGGGAACCAGACATGGGTTTCCCTCTGGGATCCACCAGGTCAGGCTGGAAGATGGACCTCTGGGCTCCCTGGACCCCTCCATCCTCACGCCCATGGCCGGGTGAGTGCTCTGCTCAGGACCCTGGTCTGTGAAATGGGACTGAGGTGCCTCCTGCACCGAGCTGTGGGCCTCAGTGATGGAGGGGGTGCTCACCCCCCACATGTGTCTCAAGTTCTAAAATGTCGGTTTTCTCTCCGTGAAGCTTTCTGTGTGACTGCAAACGGGCCACGGACCTTCCACTTGGACCTGGTTATAAGCCCACACCCTGGACTCTTTAAGAGTATAACCATTGCCCTGACCGGTTTGGCTCACCGGATAGAGCATCAGCCTGCAGACTAAAGGGTCCCAGGTTCAATTCCAGTCAAGGGCATATACCTTGGTTGCAGGCACATCCCTAGTAGGGGGTGTGCAGGAGGCAGATGATGGATATTTCTCTCTCATCGATGTTTCTAACTCTCTATCCCTCCCCTTACTCTCTGTAAAAAATCAATAAAATATAATTAAAACAAAAAAGAGTATAAGCATCGCTGAAACTGGTTTGGCTCAGTGGATAGAGCTTCGGCCTGCAGACTGTGAAAGGTCCCAGGTTCGATTCCGATCAAGGGCATGTATCTCGCTTGCCGGCACATCTCCTGTAGGGGGCGTGCAGGAGGCAGCTGATTGATGTTTCTCTCTCTCATCGATGTTTCTAATTCTCTATCCCTCTTCCTTCCTCTCTGTAAAATATCAATAAAATATATATATTTTTAAAAAAGAGTATAAGCATCATTTCCCACTTTTCCAATGTGGAGCCTGAGGCTCAAGGGGTGACTAGACCCCAGGGCTCTCAGCCCAGTGGCGTTTCTCGGGCTCTTTGCTGTCTCTTGAACCTAAAGAAAAAAATAGTTGGCCGTTCATTATCAGAAAGACCGTGGAGACCAAAGAGAAAACACCAAAGAGCTCATGTCATGCGTGGTGCGTGGTTTGCCAGAGCCCAGAGCACAGCCTCTCCATCCATCCCCGTCCTTCCTGCGGGGGAGGCAGATCTGGAGCGGAGAAGTCCAGAGCAGGGCAGTTTCGGAGATGAAGGGCTAAGAGGATCCGTGGGTGAAGACGGCTAAACCTTAAAGACCTCTGCAGGCCGAGGGGGGCTGCGATGGCGGCCTGTGAAATGGCGAGGGGCGGGGTGACAGAGCAAGCAGGACAGTGGACATCCTGGGCTGGCCGGAAGCCAGGACAAAGCCAGCTTTCGTGAGAGGGTGAAAACATGGCCTCTGGAGCCAATCCCTCCATTTGAAACACTGCCCTGCCGTTTACTGGCTGTGTGTGCGCCGCTGTAAAATGGTCTGGCGGACAGAACCGCCTGGAAGGGTTGCTCTGCTGGTTCCATGAGATACTACCTGGAAAGGCTTATTCCGGTCCTGGTGCAGAGTAAGGGCTGAGTGTTGGCTGCTGCTGTGAGCGGGAATGTCAGCTGTCCAGTTCCACAGATGTTCATCTGTCCTACACTTGGGCCTGGCCGTTATGGTGCAAAGGTGGGTGGTGCAAAGATGGGGGAACTCACAGACTAGGGAGACGGGCAGGGGTTTGTGGGGGGCAAAGAATGACAAAATTGAGCATTAAGAGGCCCATAGGGTTCAGCTGATTCCAGCGATATTTCCTGGGGTTATTAGAAGTTGGAAATACCTGGCCGAGACCGGTTTGGCTCAGTGGATAGAGCGTTGGCCTGCGGACTGAAAGGTCCCAGGTTCGATTCCGGTCGGGGACATGTACCTTGCTTGCAGGCATAACTCCAGTAGGGGGCGTGCAGGAGGCGGCCAATCGATGTCTCTCTTTCATCGATGTTTCTGACTTTCTATCCCTCTCCCTTCCTCTCTGTAAAAAATTAATAAAATATATATTTAAAAAAAAAGAAGTTGGAAATATCTGGGGTGTGACTTTGGTGGCCTTTTGACATCTCTTAACGCCAACCTCAGAGACAGTCCCCACCAGAGGACAGAGCTCATCCCATCCCAGGGCCCCTGCTCTGCAGATGAAGGATGACACTGAGGCCCAGGGACCCTGGGAGGCCACCATGAGTTAGTAGCCAGTGAGGACAGGGGAGTGCTTTGTGGCAGATTCTTAGATCAAGATTTCTTTTCCGGTTGAAATATAACGGACATACAGAAAATGCGCACATCAAACACGGACTGCTTGGTGTATCGCCACCACCAGATCACGCCTGGGAAATGTAGTCCTGACGCCTAAACATAGATTCCTTTCAGCGGTTTGGAACATACAGTAACTGCTCTTTCGTGTCTGGCTTCTTTTGCTCGATATTATGTTCGCTCGCTTCACCCACGTTGCTCTGTGTCGCTGAATTTATTGCTTTGGCTCGAGAGAAGCCACCTTGGTTTCTCCATTCTATTAATGGGCAGTAGGCCGATTCCCAGCTGGCGCTACCACCTATGGTGCTGCCAGTGAACATTCTAGAGGACATGTTTGTGGTAGCGGGTTGTCTGCAGGCCTTTTGAGTCTCCTCCTGGGAGTGGGGTAACTGAGGCTTCTGCCTTCGGCCTTGGGCCTGATTCTGAGCGCAGCACAGTGCAGGGCTCCCAGCCATTCATCACAGCCACCTCGACTCACTGTTTCTCTAATGAGTATGTGACTAGTGAGTCGGGCCATTGGGAGAGAGCGGCACGGAAGATTTATAACAAGACATCCACGCATTTAAGGGAGTACTACTTCCAGCAGTAGGCCTTTCCTGAATGATTAAAAGCCGAGGGAAGCAGGGACACTTGAGCAAAGATTAAGAAATCAGAGCCTTGTTTTCTGAAACGGCTCGGCTCTGGAGCAAACAGACTGGGACTATGGACATGTAGCTGGACCAGTCATGTCGGGGAGGGGAGTGGTCAGCCATAGGAGGGGGCGGAGCTGTAGAGAGAAGTCCAGAAGCCTTAAAGCTTAGGATGCCCTTGGCCCTGGAAGGACAGGTTAGGAAGGGGCAGCCAAATATACACTGAATCAAAGTGTGCATCTCCACTTGTTACCCTATTTTACCAACCATGAGCACTGTACTCGGTTCCCAGCCTCCTGGGTCTGCAGAAGCTGCCGTAGAGTTGAGTTTCACATGGACATCTGGTCTACCACCTTCGACTGAATTATATTCTCCAGTGATGAGGCCAGAAGAGCAATGTTTTTGTAGAAGACCCCATAGTGCTACTAATTTCAGGTTTGGAAACCACTGCTTTAAGAGACACCGGTCCCTTTGGCCTACACTGATCCAGATCAAAAAAGGGCTTAGTTTTTCCATCTCGCCATTCACAGCCTTCTGCTCCCTGACCTTATTGGTTCTCCAAACACCGAGGTTACCTTTCACTCTCGGGGTAATTGTTTACTATGCACCCTATCTGGATGCATCCGTCATTCAACTCAGTGAAAACTCCTTCCCACGGCAGCTTCCTCGGGCTGTTTTTAGGTAACACCCTTTCATGTTGACCTTCTTTTTGTACCTTTTAAGAGGCAACATCTCTTCAGGCCCAAGATCAGGAAGCAATCTCTGTGGATGAATGAGTTCAGGATGGAAGTTTAATCCACCTCGGCCTTTCTCAGCCTGTTTCCTCACCTGCAGACTGGGAATAGTAAGACCTAGATTCCGTCGTTGTGATTACCAAAGGATACAGTGAACGTTAAGATGCTGAGCGTAACTCAGGTGATCATTTGGGTGTCAGAGCAACGAGGAAGGGGTAGAACCCGAGGGTGAATACAAACTGTTTTCCTTTGCCCAGGGTCCATCGCACCAGCCCCCTGCCTGGTATCCCTGTCGCCTCCAGCCCTTCAGCTCCCAGAGGGATCCTAATCGAACCTAGATCTGACCCACAGGGAACTAGGGTGAACCCCACAGTATCTCTGCACCAGGCCCAGTGGTTTCAACACTTTATATGGGGCATTCATTTCCTCTCCACAGCTGACCTGTGCAGATGGCATTATCTTTGTTTGTAAAAACAAGGAAACTGAGGCACAAAGAGACCAGCAATAATGTGGGCCTTGCACCCAAGGCTTCTGACACCAAAGCCCATGTTCTTTTCTTTGTACCAGTTTGTCCCCTGGCTGCCCTATTCACTGGGGATGACATTTGACAGCAGAGAATGCCATGCCAGCTGAAGGTGGTAAAATGCCCGAGGGTAGAACTGCCAGCCTGGCCAGGCCCTGGAGCCCACTGTGTTGGCGTCTGAGATACTGGTTGTTGGTGGCTGGGGATTAAAGCGATAAATCCTGTTTCTGCAGGATAGGGCAAGATGCAAACAGTCCTCAGCAGCTGGGGCCCTGATTTGCTTATTTGGCCGTGTCAAGCCACCACTTCCTTCAGTAGGCTGGAGAGAGAAAGCTAGAAAGGGGCCCCGCGGGGTGAGAGGGAGGGCAGAGGGGGTTGGCTGGTTGGCCCACTGTCTGGACGGGCGCCCTGGCTGTTTAGAACAAGCCAACTGTGCTCAGGCTGTTCAGCCTATTGCCCACTCCTCCCTGGTGAGGCCTCCTAGGGGCACAGGGAGATGTCAGATGTGAGCTGGGAGCTGCCAAGCTGGGGTCAACTGCCCCACACCCTTCTGCTAAACTGTGATCTGTTGATTTCAATTTTCTGAAAAATCATGGAACCTAAAGTTGCCAAAGTAGAAGGCAAGCACCTTGGAAATCATCTTCAGCTTTGAATGTCAGGAGGCCCAGATTTATTTCTGGCTCCTCCTTTGCCTGGAGGTGAAAACTGCACATGGCAGACCATCTCCTAGGGTCGGTTTTGCCATCTGCAAAACGGAGATAATAATAGCTCCTACCTCATAAGTCAGAATTAAATAAGATAATGTGTGAAAAGCATTTAACACCAGGCCTGACTCACAGCGAATTGTGGTTCAGTTTTACTAGAGATGATAGCAACATCCTTTATTTACTCATTGTTCACTCACTTCCTCGTTCACTTTCCTGCTGCAGATATTTATTAAGCACTAGAGGCCCAGTGCACGAAATTTGTGTACTTGTAGGGTCCTTGGTGGCCAGCAGCCGGCCAGGTACTCCCTCCCTTCACCCAGCCGGCCCCGCCCTATGGTCAAACTCCTGATCCAGCGGACAGTTCGCATACTCTGCTTTTATTATATAGGATAACTGGAGTGTCAGGTGTATCCCATACCATCGTTGCTGTCTCCTGACCTGTGAGACACCCGACCTGCTTGGAGAGACATGTATGTGCAGGGGATGCCTGGGCTATAGTCTCAAGTCTGCAGAGAAATTAGTGGAATGTTGAGAGGCAGGATTGTAGGCAAGTGTCCCCTCACACCCAATTGGACTGTGAGCTCCTTCAAGGCAGGGACGTATGTGTATGAGGGAAGCATGAAGTTTATGCGTGTGGATTTACTTGCTTGCTAACTTGCTTATTTGTGCAATACACACACACACACATACACACGCACACTCCTTGTGTGTTGGATGTCTCTATATTCATATCTATTATGCATTCATATAGCAGGGGCTCGGTAAATGTGTGTCCACTTGAACTAAAGAAAAGCAGCTTTGTTCTCTAGTTGGGGGTCCAGTTTTGGCGAGAAACCTGCACCAGCTGTGTCCACAGGCCTCCCAGTGCTCCGAGCTGGCTTGGGAAGGGCATTTAAATAGACCTGTATTTATGCTTCAGAATCAAGATGCTGGCACTCGTGCCTTCAAAGATTGCAAAAGGCCACTTCCGTCTCTCACTGCTGTCCAAAGTAACGTCAAGAGGGCCTCTCTCCTGCCGCTGCCTTTAATACGGATCCATGAAACAGAGTTCGATGGGTAGGCCATCACTGTGAAAAAACAAAGGAACGGAAAGCACTTACCATATTTTCCGGCATATAAGACAACTTTTTAAAAATATATATATTTTATTGATTTTTTTACAGAGAGGAAGGGAGAGAGATAGAAAGTCAGAAACATTGATGAGAGACATCTATCAGCCGCCTCCTGCACGCCCCACAGTGGAGATGTGCCTGCAAGCAAGGACATTCCCCCAACCGGAATCGAACCTGGGACTTTTCAGTCCGCAAGCCGATGCTCTATCCACTGAGCCAAACCGGTCCCGGCTTTTTAACCCAGGAAAATCTTCTCAAAGTCAGAGGTCGTCTTATACACCCGGTGTCATCTTATAGGGCGGGTATATCCCGAACTCTATAGTTTAACTGGAAAAGTTGGGGATCGTCTTATACACCCAGTCATCTTATAGGCCGGAAAATACGGTACCTCTTAATAGTCTTTAGTGGGGAAATGCAATGAAAGCTATGGGCAGGCCCTGTGGATTAGCAGACATACAGCTTCTACAACTTGCTCCTGCCGGGTGTGGAAGCGGAAAGGAGAATATTAACCGATCAGTGCTGATGGGCCTTTGGAGAGAAGATGCCAGGATGTACTCGGCGTGTTTTAGTGTGAATACCGGAGGCATGTCATCCTGAGATATGAGTAGAGCTGTAGTGTTTCTGTCTTCCGTTTTTTATTCAAGCTCAGAACTGTTTTTATTTTACTCTACTGTATTTCATTCCGTGTTATACTTCAACCTGTTCCAAAAAGATTAAAGTTTGCTTTCAAGGTTAGATAATGTATGGCTGGGTAAACAACATGGGAACTCGGTGACAGAGGTAAGAGACAAACAAAGGTGAAGACGCCAACAGGAGCCAGAAATGAGATGAATGGAAACATGGATGCTGTGTTGTTCTATGGTAAACAGGGCTCTGAGCTCCCCGGGAGGCATTACAGGAAGGGAAACCCAGTCAGTGACACTGTCCCCGTGGCCATCAAACAAGCCTATTGGTCAGGAGAAGAGAAGCTGGCCTTTCCTCTGAGCCCTTTGTGGAGGGGACCGAGTGCAGTGAAGAACAGCCCGCTGGGAAAATCCCTCCGGAGGGCCCAGGTCACATGACATGCTCTGTCCACATGACACTTGGTAAGCTCAGCATAGGCCTTCCTCAGGACACAGATCAGAAGCACGTGCTCCGCTCTATTTGGGTTGGTTTCATACAGGGATTCTTGTCCCAGAGCTGAAACTCTATGGCAGTTATATTTCAATTGCTATTTACTTGTATGTCATTCTTTTTCTTTCTTTTTTTTTTTTTCCCCAAGAAAACATGATCTTGTTTGACTTTTCAAAAGCTGTGACTGGCTGAGACTGGTTTGGCTCAGTGGATAGAGCGTCGGCCTGCGGACTGAAAGGTCCCAGGTTCGATTCCAGTCAGGGGCATATACCTTGCTTGCAGGCACAACACCAGTAGGGGGCGTGCAGGAGGCGACTGATCGATGTCTCTCTCTCATTGATGTTTCTGACTTTCTACCCCTCTCCCTTCCTCTCTGTAAAAAAATCAATAATATATATATATATATATATATATATATATATATATATATATATATATTTTTTTTTTTTTTAAATGCTGTGACTGTTGGGTCAGGCCACGTGGTCAGGTCCAGGAAGGCGAGGGCCACATGGGTCTGGTGTATTGCAGAGCCTCCTATGCCTCGTCTGGCAAGCGGCATGCAGTAGGTGCTCATAAAAAGTGTTTGCGGAATGAATGGGCTGGGACGTGGTTTGAACAGAAGTTTGATCACAGTTTAAAGGAAATAATTCAGCGAGGCACATTAAGACAGTCATCGTGGAAAATTGCTGAGTGTTTTTTTCATTTGCTATCATTTGAACATGTTGAGTAAGGAGACAACACATGCAGGAAGGATTGGATCTCAGATAATAATGCAGTCTCATCCCCCCATATTTATATGTTCCATAACTAGTATATCTGGGGGCTTGGCACCCCTCGCCTCACCTTTTGAAGACAGGACTCTGTGTGTATGCGTGCGCATGTGCGCGCTGCCTGTATGGGTGGCATCATCTAGAATCTAAGAGTAGTTTTCTGCCTTGGCTGTCCCAGATTCCCACCTTCTCAGCCCCTACCCCCCACTCCTTCCCCCCATCCCCCCGACATGACCTAAGGCCCAAACAGCTTCTAGGTTTTCCTTAATACACACTGAACCAGCAGCAGCCTTTGAACTGCCTGAACCTCCCAAGCTTTGAAATTCGCCGGGGAAGTGGGATTTGTTTGAGATTCTTCCTGAAGATGTTCTTTCTGTTTCCAGTCCCCCAGCCTCCTTCTCCCTCCTGCTCACAGCGCATTGGGAAATGCTTTGAGGGCCCACAGCTTTGAAAGCGGCACATGTGTTACTTGGCCTGGGGGATGGCGGCTGCATCTGGACTCCAGATGTTAGGCAGTCCCAGGTGGTGTGGACGGAGCTTAGACTAAACAGCGGAAAGTGGCGCATAAAGACACCTTTCAGATTCCCTGGTGGCCTTTGACACTGGCTTCTCCTTTTTTAGAAAGCCCCTGAATGAGCTCCCCAGGTCTCTGTTTGAAGGAGACATCACAAACACACCCTCTTAGGGCACACGTGTCTTCAGGACAGTGTAGAGGGGCTGAGGGGCCAGGTGGCCTGGGATAGAACTCCAGCTCAGCTGTGTGATCTCAGATTAGTGACTTGCCCTCTCTGTGCGGCAGTGTTCACATCTCTCAAAGAAAGCGAATGGTCTCCACCGTATAGGGCTGTAGTGAGAACGGCAGAGTTCACGCATCTACATAAAATGCTGAAGACAGTGCCGGGGACATACGCCGCGTGTAGTAGATGTTTGCTGCTATTACTCCTCATTTCCTTCTTCTCTAGAGGCCACCGTGGAATTGGGAGTCGGTTAGTGCCCTTTAATTGGTCCTTATCATTTCACCTTAGCGCTGTGGGCAAGTCTATTCTCCTAATGTCTCCCCAGGGATTGATAATGGCGATGACGGCACTGAAATTTACTGGTACCTCCTCTGTGCCAGGCACTGTGATCACCACTTGACATATAGAGCCGATATGAGATCCTATAGCTTGGCTCTGTTACTTAACAGAGGCTGTAAAACGGACAGTAATTCAGGGAAGTGGGCACTGTTATTGGCTCCATGTTTCAGCCGAGAAAGAAGGCAGAGAGGGGAAAGGAGCAAGCGAGTGGGAGCCGGGACTGGATGGATCCAGGATAGTCCACCTCGGATCCCACGTTCTCCACCACCACACGGAGCGGGTCCTTGCTGAGGAGCCACGGGTGTGGGATGCGGGCAGGAGGTAGGATGCCAGGGGCTGTAGGAACGTGGGTAGGAACACATTTTACCCACCTCCAGGGGAGGTGGCCTTTGAGCCAGAGAAGGTGGCCTTTGAGCAAAGCCTTTGGAAAGATGGGCTGAAGTGAGGATGGAGAACAGCATCCCAGGCAGAGGGAATCGGCATTGATACAAATGTAGAGGTAAAAGCCTGAGAAAGTGTAAGCACACAGTAGTTGGCTTTAGCTCTCGTGTAGGTAGGCAGAACGCCAAAACGGGGCCTGATGCGGGAGGGCATCGGCTGACAAAAAGGGATGTTAACCTTCAGAGAGAGGGAGCCGCAGGATGCCTGTGAGCAGAGAACGTGTCCACACTGTCCTCCAGGAAGCTTCCCCTGGCCGAGGAATGGCAGGTGGAGTGACAGGTGCAGGGAGTGGCCACTGGGAGATCATGGGACTGGATGATGCCTCCTTTTCCTTGCAGCCCTGAACCAATGAGGTGTCTCCACTTTTCTGGAACTGAGGCTCAGTGACATCACATGACTGGTCCAGTTACAAAGTGGTAGAGCCCCAACTCCAGCCAGGCCTCCTGATTCGGTTGTGTGTTCCTTGTACTCTGCCAGACACTCAGAGCCGGTTAGAGGCCTGAGAGGATGACACCCCATGAACTCTGAGGGATCATGGTGCTAGCAGAAGGTTTCTGAGGGCTCCCTGATATCATGGACAGAATGGCGGTGTGTGTGTGTGTGTGTGTGTGTGTATGTGTGTGTGTGTATGTGTGTGTGTGTGTGTGTACATGCAGATGCACACGCTGTCTGCACGGGTGGCATTTGATTTGGGAGATGGATCATTGCATCAGCTCCTTAGCAGAAGCCACAACCATAAAAAAAAAAAAAATAGTGACGAGCCACTGTGTCACATCAAGAGTCACAGACAAAGGGGGCCCAGAATCCTGTGGGAACCTGCTCTGACTGACCCGAGTCCGCCCAGTGTATTCTTCACACCCAGAGCGCCCAGGCTCCCGATCCGGGCACAGCTGCACCCAGGGACCTGCCTCTGGCCCCTCGTGGCTCGGCTCTCTCCCCGGGGCACCAGGCCTTTCCCTTGTTAGAGGCACAGTCACTGCTGGGCTTCCAGGCCACACCTTCCCGGCTTCAGGTGAGGGAAGTACCGGCCGCTTTCAGCCGTCCCCAGAGCATGCTTCCGGGCTCTGAGTTAGACCGTGTCCAGTCCTGCCCCAGCCCCTGGTGCCGGAGGGAGTGAGGCTTTGAATGAGCAGCTGGAGCAGCAGGAAGGTCCCCGGCAGGAGATGGTCCTCCAGAGGAAACCTGCGGATGCTGTCACAGAGAGATGGGGTGTGCACCCTGAGTGAACCCAAAGGACACAGGCTCGCCACCCTCAGCCAGTAAGTGGCGGAGCAGCCACTCAGCCCGGGTGTCCTGGCGTCCGGCTGCTTTTTCATCTCTGCCACCGCCCCGAGGACAGAGCTGCTGGCTCCCGAGGCCCCCCTGCCCCCGCCATGGATTTGGTGCTTGGCCCAGGGAGCCCAGGTGTGGGAGGGGATCTCAGCCCAGCCCCTCCGATTTCAAACCCATCTCCTCTTTCCTGACCATCATGGTGCTCCCTGTGGTTTCCCAGGATTAAAAGAGTCGTGGGTTATGGGCAGCCCCTGTCTGCACCTCAAGGTCCAAGACCTCCCTGCTGTTCTGTGTCCTGGCAGCCGGGCTGTGGGTTTGGGGGGCGCAGAAGTTAGGGGAACGGGCTGTCTGGTTCATGCAGACGCTCTTTCTTTACTGGAGAGGGAGCTCTTTGTCCTGTCAGAGCTGGGAACCCTTCTCAGACCTCGCTAACAAGCCTGCGACGGGGGGTGTTGTTATCCACACCGCACGAATATGGGAAACTGAGGCACAGGGGGCCCCGGTGACTTGTCCAAAGCCACATGGTAAGCAAGAGAAGAGGCGGGGTGAGCCGCTCTGCTCAGCTCCCCACGTAGGCCGCGTGGGATCCGCGAGTCCTGGGTCCTGGTCAGAAACAGAGGATCTAAGATGCGTAGTGTGATCCCCGGGGAAGTGAGGGGCAGCCTGGGACCTGGGCTACATGATGAGTCCTGGGGAGTCCCTGCACCCTCCCACACGAGGGGGGCTGGGACGGAAAGCCAGGACCCGCCCCGAGGGGGATGAGCAGAGTTGCTGATGAAAGGTCTGGAAAGGTCAGGGGTCAGAAGCCTCACCCAGCCTGGGCCGCATGTGGCCGGGGAGCCAGGGGCCCCACCTGCAGGCCTGGCCTCGCAGCGGCCAGGAGCCAAGAGGCCGTAAGAGTGGCCACAGGACACCTGAATGCAGCTGCTTCTGGCTCTCGTTCATGTTGTTCTGTGGCTTTCAAAGCGGGGCTCTGCCCCCCACCCCACCCCGCTGCTCTAGGATAGGGGAGTATTCCCCTTCAGCTCCCTGGGCTCTGCGTCCCCAGGCAGCGCCTCCCTTCCTGTGGGAGCCTTCGCCCTCTCCCTTCTCCGAGCCCCCTCTCCCCACCCGCCAGTCAGAAGAGCGCATCCTCCCGCATCCTCCCCACATCCTCCCGAGGGACTTTCCTAATCAAGGCACTGGAAGACGGCACTGCAGTCCCCTGAAGCCGCAAAACAGGGTTTTACCCTCCATCTTCTTGCAGGGACTGGGGGGACTCTGGGGGAGCTGTCCCTTACAGGGACACGCAGGAGCAGGGAGCAGGCTGGCTGTCGCTTCTCTGGACCCAGGAAGGCCCCCGCCCTGGGTGACAGGGAAGGGGAGTGGAAGGGGACATGCCGTCTTTTTTTAAAATATATTTTATTGGTTTTTTACAGAGAGGAAGG
This sequence comes from Lasiurus borealis, assembly GCA_004026805.1. Classification (NCBI taxonomy): domain Eukaryota; kingdom Metazoa; phylum Chordata; class Mammalia; order Chiroptera; family Vespertilionidae; genus Lasiurus; species Lasiurus borealis. The sequence continues at coordinate 15,560 of PVJN01014028.1, forward strand.
GAAAGGGATAGAAAGTCAGAAACATCGATGAGAGAGAGAGACATTGATCAGCTGCCTCCTGCATGCCCCCCACGGGGGTTGTGCCCGCAACCAAGTACATGCCCTTGCCCGGAATCGAACCCAGGACCCTTCAGTCCACAGGCCGACACTCTATCCACTGAGCCAAACCGGTTCCAGCGGGGACATGCTGTCTTGCAGGCAGCAGAGCCAGGTTGCACTTGGGCTAATTGGTTTCTGCCTGAGCCGCTGCCTCCTGCTGGGCCAGTGGGGGAAGCCAGACCCCGGACACCGGCTCGGCCGCGCTGTGCAGGTCGCAGGCTCAAGGCTGGCAGCAGTGGTACTCAGCCTGGCAGGCCGGCCCCTGTGGCAGGAGGCCTGAGAAACACTCTGGGCTGCTCCTGTGTGCCGATCATCGGCCCTGGCCTGGGTGTCACGAGCCTGGGGTGCAGCCATCCCGAAACTCTATTCCCCACAGGGGCCAGAGGGACATCAGAGGGGCTAGACCTGGTGGCCCCTTCCCAGGCTCAGCCAGGCCCCCACAGTCACCTCTCAGGGGGTCCCATGCACTTTGGGAAAGCCCTCCCTGTCTTCCGCTGATCCCTGAGGTCCATAGTCCCGCTGGTCCATAGTGACCACCGCTCACTGTGTCTAACATCACCTTTTACCAGCAGGTCCCCGGCGTCTGGGTTCCTTGCAGCTTTGCACAGGTCACGTGACTCTCCCCTACTTCTGTTTTCCCATCTGTAAGTGGGGATAATAATAGTCGCTCCTTCATACCGAGATCGTGAGGGTGGAATGATATAAAACTCCAAATACAGTGGTACCTCGAGATACGAGTGCCCTAACATACGAGATTTTTGAGATACGAGCCGTCAAGCGAGCGATTTTTGCTTTGAAATACAAGCAACATTTAAGATAGGAGTAATCGCGAGGATCAGCCGGCTGCACACGACCCACCAGTTTACCGCGACTCGAGCGTCTCATAGTTTCCCACACCTCAAGGTTACGGAACGAATAAAACTCGTATCTCGAGGTACCACTGTATTCAGAATGGCACACGGCAAGTACTAAATGGAAGTTAACTGTAAGGGTGATGGGGATGCGGATAATGACGATGATGGCTCCGTTCCCACTGTGGCTTTTACTGCTGTTATGATGACTACTAATGCCTCTATTACTACCAGTCCCATTGGTGCTGCTGCTAATGCCACCACTAGGATAAACGCCACCCCCCAGGATGTCCACAGCAATTATGACTTTATAAAGCTTTGGAAGAGTGAATAGCTCCCCGGTGAACTTTAAAAATGTGATTGGTGGCCGAGGCTTTGCACACGATAGTTCTGCCCCCTGCCTCATCCCAGCGCCGCCTGCGCCTGCATCCCCACCAGCTCTCCCCACTCCATCTCTCCTCCCCGCTCCCGCCAGATCAGCTCCTTTTTTTTTTTTAAATTAACTCCCTCCCTTACACGTTCCTAAAGACTCAGCTCAAATGTCATCTGCTTGATGAAGTCTTCCTTGGCTGGGGAGAAATAAAGATGCAAAATAGGAAATCCGGTTTCATCACAAGTGGGGATTCGGGCATCCAGGACGGCAGCGAGGATGGAGGCTGTGAAGACTCCCAGTGAGATCTGAGGACTGGTCTGCGGGAAGAGCCAGAGTTAGGAAGCTGAAGCGGCCCCCTCTGAGCCCCGCTGAGCAGCTAAGAACGCATTTCGTATGTGCCAGGCACTGTTCGGGTGTGGGTATATACGCCACAACCCTATGCTGTTCCTACCACCACCCCTGTTATGGGTGGGGAGACCGAGGCACAGGGAGGTTCCTTCATTTGGCCAGAGAGTGAATAGAGGTCGTAGGTAACAGCACCTGAATTTCAGCTCCAGAGCCCAAACACCAGTGCTGTGTGTTATTGTATCACCTCACTGTTTCTATGTCTATTTCCTCTCTCACACCTTCCCTTCATTCTGATTTATCCCCACCGTCCCACTACCAAGGTCCCCAGTTGTGGGCTTAAGGGGATAGAAAACAAAGTTACCCTTTGCTCACTTAAATCAGCAAATATTTCATGCCTACCACTTGAAGATATAAAATGTATGAGTATATGGCAGGCACTTGGAGTAGGGCCTGGAACAGAGTGGTGTTAGCTACTATCATCACCATCATCAGCATCATCATCACAATTATCATAATTAATTATCACCATCACCATCATCATCATCATCATCATCATCCTCCTCCTGTTCAGTATCCGGCACTAACAAGGTTTTCAGTGAATATTTTGTTGAGTAATGAATGACAAGGCATGTCTCAACATCACTCACATTCCCAGGAGGGAGCTTTTCAGAGTCAGAAAATCGATGCTCTAAGTCCCTGAGTCCCCGGAGAAGCCATTTGGAGCCCATCTCCCTCCCCCAAGACTGCAGACACATCCTTCCTTCTCCGGGAAGTGGATCTCTCCCAGCTCCACTCTCTGACCCTTGTGGGTAGAAGTGGACCGCCCCCCCCCCCTCCTCGTGCCGGAACTCAAAGCTTCACTCAGTAAGCCCCTTTCCTTTCCTTCCAGGCCTAAGATAAAGAGTTTAGCTCTAAGCTTCTGTAATGAGGGACCATGGCTTCACCCAGGGCTGGCACATAGTAGGCATCAGGAAACATTTGTGTTGACTAGGGGGGAAGCTGGGTTTAGTGGCATCTAACCCTTCCCCACTCCCGAGGTTTGCGATTTTATGGCTCACTGGTTCTAAATGGCAGAACACAGACTTTCAAAATGGATATTCACATCTGTTGAGAAACTTCTCCCAGGTTAAAAGTGTGTCGTTTCTCTTGTTTATACACACATGTGCATATGGTAAAGGGATGGATGGGCAACTTTGAATAGGTGTGTGTGTGTGTGTGTGTGTGTGTGTGTGTGGCTATCCATACCTCTGTTCATGCATGTGTGTGTACAAATTTCAGGTAGCAAGAATATTCACCTACCTAGCAGCTGGACTCTCTGAAAAAGGTTTCTAATAAATTGGCTTACAAATTCACCCTGTCAGGACCAGGGCCATTGCTTTGTTGTGGAGCTGGCTGCCGCTGAGGCCCGGCCCCCTGCACCGAGTGGCCTCTGGTGAGGGAAGACCATTGGGGTCCCCTCCCCTGAGACTGTGGTCTCCATGCAAAGGAACTGGCAGGAAGGGTGAGCAGATGGAGAGCTGACTAGTGTGAACCACCTCAGTGGGCCCCAGGGCCTGGCATTGTCCCTGGTGTCTCTGGCCCTGGGTGATTGGGGCAGGTGGGTAGCGGCCTGGAGCTGAGCCCCAGAGCGGGCTGATTGGCATCTGAGCAGCACACTCACCAGCAAGTCGTTTGCCATCTGTAGGAACAGGCTAACCCAGGATGCGCGGTCCCTATAGGGTCAGCGAGGCCCAGATGTGAAAACGTCTAAATTCATCCTGGCAGCGTTGCTCACTGGTTGAGCATCAACCCATAAACCAGAAGGCCATGATGGCTCGATTCCCGGTCAGATCACATGCCCAGATTGCAAGCTGATCCCCAGTTGGGGTCATGCAGGAGACAGCCAGTCAGTTCTCTCATCACTGATGTTTCTTCTCTCCTTCTCTTTTCCTCTCTGAAATCAATAAAAACATATTTTTTTAAATATTCGAATACAGAAAAAGCAAAATGCAGGGTGAGTGTAGTACAGGTGGGGAGGCAAGGGACAGGGGGGAGAGGGGCACGGAAGCAGGGGAGGTGGGGAAGGGAAAAAATGTCCAAAAGGTCTTTTTGATAGAAGAGGGCTCTAAATTAAAAAAAAAAAAAGTTGAGAGGCATTGAGTTATATCTGGGCTACTTGCTACATTCCCTCAAAGAACTCCCAGAACAGGGGCGAGGAGGAAGTGTCCCCCAGAAGTGCCCTCATCCAGATGTGTGCCTGGAACGGCTCTCTTCAGCAGCAAGGACAGTGAACTCGCTTCACGGGGGACCGAAGGCCTTGTCTAAAGTGCAGTACCTTTAACAGCAGCAACGGACGAGAATTTAGAGTCCTCTTGTAGTTTATTGTTGCTCTGTAATCGGCTGCTGTATGAAGCCTAATGGGATCCTAATGTTTTTAAAAGCCAATTCCGTAATCTTTGTACAGTAAATCCTCACTGAGTGTCCTCGTTGGGTTCTGTGACTTTAAGCCAAAGGGCATATAACGAAATAACAAAACCAATTTTGCCACAGAGACAAGAGTTAAGTTCCTACCACATCTCATCAACAGTATAACGAAACATTATTTGAGGACCTGCTGTATTTCCAATGGAGGCTCCTATCAGCGTATACGCGCATAGCTGCAACTGGCAGATTTATGCTTTTACGTGCCATTAAAATCTACACTATGATCATAGCAGCGTTAGCTGGTTCTCAAAATGTTAGCCTAGTCTCCTGCACGCCTGTAGACACACACACACCCCTCTCCTTCCGTGCGATCAGCCATAGAGGATTTCAACGTATTAAACACCCTGCAGAATAGTTCCCCGCTATATCCTATCAAATAACGCGGTAAGTTCTAATCACGGGGCATTTAATTAAAAATAATCAGTCTTTGAAGACTTAGAGTACAGTTAGATATACTGAAGACACTAAGGCTGGGTTCAGTGTGATTTAACCTTCCGAGGATGATTCCGGATCTTACAGGCCTCGGGGGCCTGGCTTATGAATATTCATGCTCCCCACGCTCTCGCTCTGCAGAAATTCCACCGGAAGGAGATTTCCAGTTGGAAGCCTGCCAGGTGCACGGGCTTCTACTGTAGAGAGGGACGCTCACTCTTACCTGGATGTGGTTTCTAGGTCCCCTGGGGATGACATGTTAGTGAATATTTGTCATCGGCATAAAATGCTCCGACAGCTGGTGTGAAATCTCAGCCCTCTTGTCTTTAACGGGGAGAAATTTTCAGTGGGAGTGTTAATGTGTTATTAATACCCTTTTTTTAAAAAAAAATTAATAATCTATTTTTTCCCACCAAGAACTCTACTCAGGAGTCATTCACTCATTCAACTTGTGTTTGTTCAGCAAGTCCCAGTGGTGGGGTACATAATGCACATAATGTAATCAAATAATGAATGCTCTTCAGTAGACATCTACCTCCTTCCCTCCCCTCCTGCCCATCATCTCCTTCCTTCCTTTTCTAGTGGGATCACCCTCACCGTTTGAACCATATTCAGATGCTTACTGGTTCAGAATTAAAATTAATGTGGGGAAGAAACATTTAAAAATAGCCTCAATGTGTCTTTTAGAAACACAAGGCAGCCCAGCCAGTGTAGCTCAGTGGTTGGGCATTGACCTATGAACGAGGAGGTGAGGGTTCACTTTCCAGTCAGGGCACATGACCAGGTTGCGGGCCTGTCCCCATTCTTTCTGGTCGGTTCTCCACTCACCCGCTGGAGTGACCCTCTGAAGAGATCAGACCACATCCCTCCCCTGCTCAGAACCCTTCGCTGCCTCTCATCTCGCTCAGTGTAACAGCCAAAGTCTACAGTCGCTCATGGGGCTCTACCAGTCTGCCCTCCCCCCTCTCTGACCTCCTCACCTACTTCTTTTTGTTTGTTTTTTTAATATATCTTATTGATTTTTTTTACAGAGAGGAAGGGAGAGGGATAGAGAGTTAGAAACATCCATGAGAGACATACATCAATCAGCTGCCTCCTGCACTCCCCCTACTGGGGATGTGCCTGCAACCAAGATACATGCCCTTGACCAGAATCGAACCTGGGACCATTCAGTCCGCAGGCTGATGCTCTATCCACTGAGCCAAACCAGTTTCGGCCTCACCTACTTCTTTTCCCCTCACTTTCTCCGTTCCTTCCTCCAACAAGCCAAGCTCACCTCCCTCAGGCCCTTCCCTTCCTGTCCCCTCTGCTGGCCTGCATTCCCTCCCTCTTCCCCCCTATAACTCCCCCCGCCCTCCAGGATACCAGCGTGGCTTACACACTCACTTCCTTCAAGACTCTCCTTGAATATCCCTTCTCGGTGTGATTGCTCCCCCACCCACCCATCCTCCTTTCCCTCTTTTTTTTCTCTGAGGCACTCACCATCCAAGCGGCTCCATATTCTAAGTATGTATCTGGAACACATATACCAAGATGGCAAGGATATTCCGTGTTTTTGCTACTGGATCCAGCACCCAGAATCACGCCTCGCTCCTGGTCATTCACTAACTCAACTTGTGTTTGTTCAGCAAGTCCCAGTTGGCACAGTGGGACTGGAGAGTTGGCATGGGGAAGGGTACAGCTAGTGGAGGCGCGGCTACTGCTCGCTGAAGAAGCAAACGAATAGGCTGTTTTGCTCTCTGTTTCTTTGTGGTTTTATAACTGTTAGTGTTTTCACTTATGCAGTTGGTGTGAGAGCCGCACTGTGGTCGCGCCGTCTCTGCACCTGTCCCAAGGACCGCGCCTTAATAACAGTGCGGCCGCCTCTGTGTCCTGTTCGCGGGATGAACACTCTCTGACCCGAGTTCTAATTGGCTCCCCTGGCTCCTGAGCTGACAGCGAGGAAACCTGCTTCCTGTGGTTCATCTGGGGAGGCAGCTTGTGAGATCACCTTGAGGCAGTTCCTCTTTTGTGACCCCGCCTATCTCTCTCTCTCTCTCTCTCTCTCTCTCTCTCTCTCTCTCTCAGCCCCCAGCAGGCACATGGGGTGCCCTTTTCCTGTGGTGTCTGGACTGCCAGCTTTCTAGGAGCAGAGCCTGCTGCTGCTTTTGCTTCTTTGCTTCTGGGGACCTTTCAGTTGGGCCGTGGAGAATGAACGTGAACTTGCTGGAGACCCAGTGAAAATGGAGAGAACCTGGTGTAGAGAGAATGAGGAGGGAAGCAACGGAAGTAGAAGATACAGGCCACTCTTTCTAGAATGTTGGCTGTGAAAAGGGGAATAGAGAGATTCAGTACCTAGAACAGTGGTTCTCAACCTTCCTAAGGCCGAGACCCTTGCATACAGTTCCTCATGTGGTGGTGACCCCCAACCATGGAATTTTGCTACTGTTATGCATTGTGACGTAAATATCTGCATTTTCCGATGGTCTTAAGCGACCCCTGTGAAAGGGTCGTTCGACCCCCAAAGGGGTCGAGACCCACAGGTTGAGAACCGCTGACCTAGAAGGTGGAGGTTCAGTGTTGGGAGTCCAAATCTTTCTTGGCCCAAAGGCCAAGGTTCCCCATGATTCACCCTGCCTCCTCCTCCAGCTTCCCCCAGCTTCTGCCCTCCGCTCCCATCATGCACCCTCCGCCCCAGCCACTCTCCCATAGGCACGTTCTTCCATGGAACGTCCTTCAGGAACATTGTCATTAATGGAGCTATTTATAGGGGCCAAGATTGACAGGCATTCATTTATTTGATCTTCGGGTCGCCTTTAGAGGATCATGCTGTGACCGTTCCCATGCTCTTTGCAAGGAAGGGCAGTACAGGGAGGCCGGACAGCGTGCTGAGGTGACATTGCTGGAAGGCCACAGGTCCCCCGAACCTGCGCATATATCCGGGCTCCACACTCTGAGCTCTGTCCGCTGGAAGGCCTCTTCTTCCTGCTCCGTGGAAGCCCCGTGGGAAGCGTCTCTGAAGCTCCTGGGCTGCCGTGGGCTGCCCCTGCTGTGCTCCCACGTGGACCCCTCACACACCTGCCCTCCAGTCTCCTTCCCCCAATATTTCAGTTGGCGGGTCGGCCTCTCCGGCCCAGTGGGAGCCTTTGAGGGCAGGAAGGCGTTCCGTTGTCCGTGGTGGGTGCTCGGTGTCTGAGGTTGAAGGAGACCCAGAGTGTTGTCATGTTCTTTTCAGGTCAGCTCGCTCCTTCCTCTGTGTCCTTCAGGCTCCACGTCGGGGCATGGCACCAAACCGATTTCTGACCAGTCTCCATTGCGGTGTTTTCTGCCTCTTATTTCTTTTTTTAATATATTTTATTGATTTTTTTTTTTTTACAGAGAGGAAGGGAAAGGGATAGAGAGCTAGAAACATTGATGAGAGAGAAACATCAATCAGCCGCCTCCTCCACACTCCCCACTGGATATGTGCCCGCAACCAAGGTATAGGCCCTTGACCGGAATCGAACCCGGGACCCTGGAGCCTGCAGGCCGACGCTCTATCCACTGAGCCAAACCGGTTAGGGCTGCCTCTTCTTTCTTTTGCTGATTTGGTTGCAGACTTCCGAAGAACTTGGTTCTCGGACTCTAATTCATTGGGGGAAACGGAGGGGGTGAACCGAGGTCTGGGTTTATCCTAATTGGAGCACAGCATGCTTTTCACAGACGAATGAAGGGGTTCGCCGAGCCAGCGCCGAATCCATTTCCCGCTTCACGTCTCTCAAACTAACGTGGCTGCGCGAACATTAGGGGGGGGAAATCTGATAACTTCCCATCTTGTTTCTTAATAAATTTAACGGTAACGCGGAGCCTCTGGCACCGTGGCATTATTGAATTCCTAAATCTCCGGCTTCGAAGAACTTCACGTGGACTATTAGCAGACATTTATCGACCCCGTTTCGGTGCCAGGCTGTCCACATGTATTATCCCATTAGGGCCTCCCAGTCGCACTAGGCGGTAGATAGCATCACGCATTTCATAGAAAGAGAAAGGGAGGCTCGGAGGAGCCCAAGGCCCGGCCCACAGCTGGGAGACGGCAGGGCGGGGATCGGAACCTGCCAGGTCTGCCTGGTGCCTGTTCCCGGGCTGGCCTGCTGCACTCCAGCTGCTTCCCTCCCATTGCTTAAAGCTGGGACAGCTGCCAGAACCCGCCCCCCTCTTGAATTCTGGGGCTGCCTTAGCAGAAACCAAGGGGTAGCTTGGCAGGCGGGAAGTAGGCAGACTGCTCTTGCAGCCAAAGACAGACAAGGCCCAGCCCAAGCCTGTGTCCCGGGCGCCAAGACGTGTGCGGTCTCCTCCCCCTCCATCACCATCATCGATGAGAGGAGGATGGGTGGGTGCTGGCAGCGGTTTTGTTTGGGTTCCTCTTGGCGGGTACATAGCATCCAGATCTAGTCACGGATGGAGATGCAGAGGAGAGCTGAAAGGAAAGAAGGGATGACAGGGCGGTATGTTTGCCAAGAAGCCACCCTCTGCAGGTGGGAAGCGAGGCATCTAGCAAGACGGCAGTGCCCCCTGATCGCCCATCACATGCCCGACGGGGTGGGCCCAGAGGAGTAGCTCTCTTGTGTTATGTTCCGAGTGACCCAATCAAAGCGCTGTCGGTCTCCGTCTGCACACGATGTTGGAAAGATGGTCCTCAAGACTTTGAACCCAGACATTAAATAAAAGAAACCATTCATCTGCGAGCACAGGGCGTGTAATAGGTACTTAATGGCAGAGCAGAGGCTTTGATATATTATCTTGTTTCCTCACCTCAAAAAACCGCTGAGGGAGGTGTTTGAACCTCTCTTTGCAGACACAGAAGCTGACTGGGGACCCGGGAGGTGTTTGTTCTGGCTGCACAAGGGGCTGCGGCCGGATTGGAGCTCAGCTCCGTCAGGGCCATGGTCATGCCCAGCCCTCTCGGTCCCACCGATGGCCGGTCAGTCCCAGAGCTGGGGACCTGGTTGGCGGCTGGGCATGTGGACCTCAGAGGCATCAGTTCGTCAGCTGTTAGGACCCACAGACCCCCTTAGGGTGTGAATGAACTTCTCCCTTAGAAGATTCGCCACCGACTCCAGAGTAATAGAATATCGGGGAGGCCATGACCTCTGCGGTCTCGTCTGGACCATAGCTGATGATTACCTTCTCTCTGGAGAAAGTATTCTCTTTAGGTCCAATCAGAGTCATATTTGAACTGTCATTCTCCGTGCCTTTGAACTTGAGTTTTAATCCCCAGGCTGCAGCTGTCGTTGGCTCCAATAATGGAAATTGATGAGTAGCCCACAACTGAAGCCTGCGTCTGACACTGAAATATGATGCTGGGAACTTTTTATTGACCTGGTTGATTTTTAGACAAAAAATAAAAAATAAAACAACAACAGCAAAAAAAAACCACACAACTCTGGTTTATGTGCTACCCCATCTAGAGTCCCCAAGAAGAAAAGGAAGGGAGGAAGAAAATAAATCCTATATATCTGTTTTTAAATTTTTTTATTTGTGTGTGAGAGAGAGAGAGAGACGTAGATTTGTTGTTCCACTTATTTAAGCATTCATTGGTTGCTTCTTGTATGTGCCCTGACCGGAATCAAACCTGCAACCTTGGCGTATGGGGATGACACTCTTAACTAACTGAGCTACCCGGGCAGGGCCTAGTATATAATCTTTGCATAATCGTTCAATTTAGATTTTTCAAATCTCAGTAATCTAGCTTTCACAGCTTCTTTGAGTAATTATGTTTTCACATTTAAATGTCAGTACCCTCCAAAAGAAGGAGGAATAATCCCAAGGGAAATTCTTTATTCTTGTGACAAAGCATAAAGCAGCCTAAAGCTGGGTTTGTACACATTAACTGACTTAATCTCGGTTAACATATGCTGAGCACCTACTGTTTGCTCAGCACATGCAAAATACTCTGGTGTACGTCATCTCGTTTTATGCCTTCACCCCCAGCCACCCTGTAAGGGAGCCAAGGACAGAACTGTCACCTTTCACAGAAGAGGAAATGAGGTCCACAGTGGCCCTGTGACCTGCCCAGGTTAAGCACAGGGGGAGGAGGGCACTGACAGCCACGTCTGAAAGTCGGGTTCCAGACTCCACATCCCGTTGGCTTATGCCTCAACCAACGTGTGAAGCAACATTTCAGATGCAGGTCAGGGATGGGAACTTGCTGAGCATCATGCAAATGCCCAGAAAGCACTTCCTCGAGTACATAAGGCTTATTTCTCCTATTGACGAGGTAACTTCATCCTCCCAACACTCAGGGCTCTCTCTAGGGTCTCCTTTGCCGTGAAGCCCCACAACTACCACCAGGAACCTGGGGTCCCTTGTCACACTGGATCCTGACCCTCCAGTGCCATCTGCAGGGAGCTCTCCAAGGGTAGGAAATATCTGACTAAGAGTCAGGACATCACGGACACCAGATGAGGAATTGGCCCAACACTGTTGCCATGGCAACGTCTACTTGCCTTGGCCTCTGACCAGATGTCTAGGCTGGTGAACAAACAGGAGGAAGCAAGGATGACTTGGGGCATCCCCGGTCATCAGGAGGATGACTCAGCAGTTCAGCAAAGAGGGACAGGCGGGAGGCCAGCCTCGGGTGACGGGAATTTCTTCCCTGAAAAGCTGAGGTTTGCTGAAATGCAGGGATCACCTCTCGGCCATCTGCACAACCCCTGCTGAGCCTGCCCGGCTCTAGGCCATGTCCAGTGAGTGGTGCTTCTGTGTTGTCCAGCTTATTTGTGGGCCAGCATAGTCCACAGTGTTTTTTAAAGCGATATCCCTTCTGGTGCTGCAGATAGCATTTTTAAGTTAATAAAGTAGAAGAGAAATAGAAAGGAAAAAAATTGAGCCCCGGCTGGTTTGGCTCCGTGGATAGAGCATCGGCCTGCAGACTGAGGGGTCCCAGGTTCGATTCCTGTCAGGGGGACATGCCCAGGTTGTGGGCTCGGTCCCCAAGGGGCGGCGTGCAGGAGGCGGCTGATCAATTATTCTCTCTCATCATTGATGGTTCTGTCTCTCTCTTCCTCATCCTTCCTCTCTGAAATCAATAAAAATGTATTTTTAAAAATTGAGAGTGCTTCATGTAATAATAGTAAGGGTTGGGATTATTCTCCATGAACTTGTTTTTGTTTTTCATGGAGAACATGAAGAGTGCATGTGTGTGTGGTGGTGGTGGTGGTGGTGGATGTACTGAGTCTTGATATAAAATACATTCTTATTCCGGGTCACGGTCAAACAGGTTTGAAAAACAATGGTTTAAAGAATAATCTTAGGGAGAAACGTACTTGACCAGTTTCCTGATAATAAGAACATTGAAACTGAATCATCGTTTGCATCATTCGTCTGTTCATTCATTATTCATCCCAAAAAGGTCTTCTATAGTTACTTCCCCGTTGTGTCAGCCTGTAGGTGTGAAGGGGAAACCTTTGGGAACAAGCGACTGGCTCGGTCTGGCTGGAGCCACTAATGAGGCAGAGGGGCCACAAGAGGCGTGTGGCAGGTGCCACCACATGCCCGCCCATCTTCAGAGGAGGAACCTTTGTTTGCTGAGCTTTTGTGGTTCGAGCAGAATAAGGAGTGGACTTCAACTACTGACCTTTGAACTACGGACATTCTGTCTGTTTCCCCTCGCCCTGCCAGTTGTCTTAAATAATTCAGCACCTATATACAGTGGTACCTCGAGATATGAGTTTAATTCGTTCCGTAACCTTGAGGCGTGTGAAACTATGAGATGCTTGAGTCACGGTACACTGGTGGGTTGTGTGCAGCCGGCCGATCCACGCGATTACTCATATCTCAACTGTTGCTCGTATTTCAAAGCAAAAATGGCTCACTCGACGGCTCGTATCTCAAAAATCTCGTATGTTAGGGCACTCGTATCTCTAGGTACCACTGTATTGATACTCTCCTATTGTTCCTAAATTATGCCATTGCCAGTCTTGTCTCTTTAGTTGGTTCATTAACTACTTCAAATGCACCTTCTGCTTCTTTTGCATCTTCAAAATGCCTAGCGTGGTTGGGAATATAGCAGGTATTCAATAAGCGCTTCCTCCTTATTGACAACCACTCATTATTCAGGTCCCATGCCTTCATTCCTCGTTTCCTCCTATCATAGAGAATTTATCACATGGCTTCGTGCTGTGTGTGTCTCAGCTGCCTCCTGGGCTTAGACTGTGAGCCCACTGAGAACAGGAGCGCATGTATTCTGTCCATCATCCCTAACACAGCCCAACCAAGTGCCTGCCTTGTTCATAGTATCTTCATATCCTCAGCGACTGGCACTTCGTAGGTGTATCTGTTAGTCATCGCCATCACAATGCTGCGTAACAAACAACCCCCACTCTCTCAAAGTCATACCAAGTTAGCATTTGTGTTTGTGGGGCAGCTCTATGCTTCAGGTGGGCACTGGATTTGCTCTGTGCCTCTCTCACCCTCCTTAGACCAGCAGGCCAGGCAGGGCATGTTTCTCAAAGGCGTTAAGAGAGCAAGTTCAGCTGCACAGGTGCTCTGCAGGCCTTGAGTTCCATCTTGGTCATGAACCTGCCTTTGACCAGAGTGAGTCGTCAAGCCCAAAGGCAAGGAGCGAGGAAGCACACTCTGCCTTTGGAGACTGGGACCGGGTAGTACCTCTGACTAAAGTCCCAGAGTACGTGCTGAGGTTCTTGCTAAGTGTCCACAGAAAGGGAAGGAAGGGAAGAGAATACTCAGATTCCAGGGATTTCCGTGGGTCTCTTTACCTCCTGACATTGAGCTCGCCAGAGAGAGCCAGAGCCTTGTCTAACAGATAACAACCCAGCCAGGGGACTTAAATTTGTTGGCCAATAAAGCAAGTCCTCAGAAGTGACTGCAGCAGAGGCTGTCTCTGGCGTGGAGAATGAGGTGTCTCTGAGCAGATAGAATGCTGCTCTGTTTTGTGTTCTGTGGAAACATGCATACAGACCAATGCCCGCATGTTGGTTAAAATCAGCAGGTCGGGGTCTTGAAGAAAGCTTTTACAGTGGTACCTCAAGATACGAGTTTAATTCGTTCCGTAACCTTGAGGCGTGGGAAACTATGAGACGCTAGAGTCGCGGTAAACTGGTGGGTCATGTGCAGCCAGCCGATCTGCGCGATTACTCCTATCTCAACTGTTGCTGGTATTTCAAAGCAAAAATCGCTCGCTCGACTGCTCGTATCTCAAAAATCTCGTATGTTAGGGCACTCGTATCTTGAGGTACCACTGTCCTAGTAAAATAGCTACCATATTTTCCGGCGAATAAGACGACTTTTTAACCCAGGAAAATCTTCTCAAAAGTCGGGGGTCGTCTTATACGCCGGATGTCATCTTATAGGGCGAGTATATTCCAAACTCTATATTTTAATGGAAAAGTTGGGGGGTCGTCTTATACACCCAGTCAGTCGTCTTATCCTCCGGAAAATACAGTAGATGTCATTTCTGAAGGGAGTCTCGGTGGTCACGTTGGGTTTGTGGTCCCGGCTCTGGTGTGATTCGAGGCCTCACACAGTTTGACGCCCCTCCGTGTGTTAGCCCAAGAGTAACAGTCTGTTCTCCTCTTCTTCCCTCTTCCCGGCCTGCAGGGGTGCTGTGCCTGCCGGACAGCCTGAACCTGCACAGGGACCCGCAGCGGGCGAACAAGCCGGGCGACGTGCCCATGTTCAGCCAGTCGGAGCTGAGGACCATCGAGCAGTCCTTGCTGGCCACCCGCGTGGGCAGCATCGCGGAGCTGAGTAAGTGGACGCACACTCTCTCGCCTTCTTCGTTCCTCAGGTGCCCCCGCCGCGGGGCAGTGCTTGTAACCAGCCAGGTGGCACCTTCCATTGAACACCTGCTGTGTGCACAGAACAGTGCCACAGTGGCCGCGGGGAAGGGGAGGACTCTACGGTCAGGCGGACTGGTCAGTGCCCGGGCCCTACTGCTGGTGTGAGTCAGGCGCCTGCCCGGTTCTGAGCCTCCGTTTCCCGCAACAGAGAGTAACAGTCCCTCCCTGAGATGTAGCTGTGGTGATTTGGTCAGCAATGCCCATAGGGAGTTTGCCCTGTGCCTGGCACATAGTGAGGCTCTATGAAGAGTGTCTGTCCACTTGATTGTGGCTACGGGATTCCTTAAAAGCATACATCAGATCTCATCTCTCCTCCTGTCAGAATCCTCCCCTGGTTTCCCTCTGATCCAGAGGAACACCCAGAGTTCTCAGAATTTCTTCCAGGCCCCCCACCCTGCCCCATGTCACTCAGACATCGTGCCCTCTCCCCTCTGGCCCACGGAACTGCAGCCACCTGGCCCCACGCTGTTGCTTAAACACAGCAGGCATGCCGCAGGACCTTTGCACTTCCTGGTCCCTCTTCCTGGACCACGCTTCATCCAGACATCCACATGGCTTACTCCCTCGTGACCTTCAAGTCTCACCCCATGTGACCTTCTCAATGAGGCTTTCCCGGATCATCCTATTTAACACACACACACACACACACACACACACACACACACACGCACACACACACCCCATGCTGGCTCATATGTTGGAGCATCATCCCATATACCATGGGTCAGTGTGTCCAATTCCCCGTCAGAGCACATACCTGGGTTGCGAGTTCAATCCCCGGTAGGGGCGAGTATCAATGTTTCTCTCTCTCTTCCCTCTCTCTTCCTCTCTCTCTCTCTCTCTCTCTCTCTCTCTCTCTAAAATCAATGGACATGTCCTGGGGTACACATAAAATTATGACCCCCAAGGACCTTTATCCCCTTCACTGCCTTACCCTTCTCCCCAGCAATTACCCTAGCTTTTGTCTTCTCTCCAGCATTCTCGAGTTGTTGTCTTTGTTGTTTTTTAAATAACAGCTTCACTGAGATAGAACTGAAATACAAATCGCCTGTTTAGAGTAGGCAATCCAATGATTTCTAGTATGTCTCCTGAGCTGGGCAACCATACCCACACTGTTTTAGAACATTTTTATTCCCCTCCCAAAATCTGAAATCATTAGCCGTCACTTCCCTTCCCTAAGTCACTCCCTATATTACTCTTCCATTTTTTTAATTGTCTACCTCTCCCTACTACTATATAGTCTCACGGAGAGTAAAGATTTTGTTTTATTCATTGATGTAGCCCCAGCACCAAGAATACCACCTGGCACATAGTAGGTCCTTGGGAAATACTAAGAGCAGGAAAGAAGAAGGAGAGAAAGAGAGAGAAGTGGCGAGAAGGGAAGGATTGTCTAGAACAGTGGTTCTCAACCTTCCTAATGCCGCAACCCTTTAATACAGTTCTTTATGTTGTGGTGATCCCCAACCATAAAGTTATTTTTGTCGCTACTTCATAACTGTCATTTGCTACTGTTACGAATCTTAATGTAAATATCTGTGTTTTCTGATGGTCTTAGGAGACCCTGCTAGCTGTTCTCGACCCAAAGGTTGAGAACCGCTGGTCTAGAAGGTGGGGATGCCAGTTTGAGCAATGGCATGGTATGCTTGCACCCCTCTAATTTAGGGCTGTGCTCTCTGAACCCCGCCAACCAGAGTGAAGTAAAACCATACTTTTGGGGATCCTGTTGATTGCCAATGACAGCTGTGTGTTAGTTCCTGGTGGGATTAGAGCTTTGAGCTCAGAAACACGTGGCTTCTGCTGAAGTATGAATGGATGCGAGAGTCTGGAAAATCCGGAACTGTTAAAAGCTGTGGGATACAGAAAGCAACATGCTTTCCTCTCCCCCGGGGGAATCCCCTACACCAGGACAGGCATGTGGAACCTCTGTGAAACGAAGTGGTCGCTGATTCAAGCCTCAGAGGGTCCTTGCGGTCACTAAATCCACTTTCCTGGCACCTGAACTTGGAAACTGTATCTCCATTCTCATCAGACCCCCAAAGCCACAAGATGCCTGCCTTCCCGGGGTCTCCCCGTCAACCATCATCCACTTAACTTTTCTTAAACGTCTGGGCGCCCGGACCCCTTCAGCAATCCAGTGAGGCCCAAGGACCCTGCCTCGGAATATTCTTAACTGCCTACAATGAAGTGCCCATGTTTACAAAAGAAACCAATTACACGAACATGTTCATCGGAATGGTGGCGTGGTGATCCTGCGCTCTCTCAGTAGCACATTAGCACGTTCTCGCAGCAGCTCCGATGACCCCATTAGTTGGAGGTGGTGATGTGTGCGAAGATATTTTGAGACGTCTGCAGCCATCGGAACGGATGAGGGAACGTCTGCTTTTAACAGCTCCCCGGGGATTCGGATATGGAGTCCGAGCAGCTCCCTCGGGGAGACGTTACGCTCAGAAGAAATGCTAAGATGCACCCCGGCCAGGATCCTGGACACGCAGAAGCTGGCCACAGTGTGGTCACGTCTGCATGGGCACACGGGGTCACTGCTCCTCTGGCCCACACACTCTGATATCCTTAGGACCCCTCAGGAGGCAGCCAATCAGTGATTCTCTCTCCCTCCCTCTCTCTTCTTCTCTGAAATTAATAAAAATCTTGTTTTCAAAAGAAGAAGAAGAAAGGATTAGCTAAAATGGCCCCCCTTCACCTAAGCAGGCAGTCTGCAGGAGCAGCTTGCGGCATAAATTGTTTTTAAGGACAATTTGCTCTGCAAATTAAACGCTGTCATTGCGGTGGAATGTTGACTTTCGCATATGAATTGTTGGCACACAAACGGCTGCTGCTAATTGCCAGTGGGTTTTGTACACTCATTAAGCGGGGCCCCGTAGAACATATGCGGGGAAGCGTGTTGGCGAGCCACGTGGGCGACAGAAGATAATGAAATTGCCTTCTTTCCTGACCTGCCTTTAATTCAGACGGGCTTGCGCTGTGGTCTGAATCAATACAGCCTTGCTCTCTCTGTGTACAAAGACCTGTTCTTCATAGTCAGAGGTTACTCTGCCAGAGTGGATTCTAGAAACCGCTGTTTTTCCAGCAAAGACGAGGTGGAGAGAATTTGTTCCCAGCCATCGCAGCTCTTCTTTTTCTTCTTTTTTTTTTTTTTAATATATTTTATTGATTTTTTTACAGAGAGGAAGGGAGAGGGACAGAGAGCTAGAAACATTGATGAGAGAGAGACATTGATCAGCTGCCTCTTGCACGCCCCACACTGGAGATGTGCCCGCAACCAAGGTACATGCCCTTGACTGGAATCGAACCTGGGACCTTTCAGTCCACAGGCCGACGCTCTATCCACTGAGCCAAACCAGTTCTGGCCATCGCGGCTCTTCTTGAACCTGGCTGTCATCCAGGCTGAAGGGTAGACCCCCTAACCCTGACCTTCTTAATAGACAACAGCGGCTGATGTTGTTGAACTAGGAAAATAGGAAAAATCTATAGAATTATCTCCTATAGAGCTGTGACTGTCCATGTTGACCTGGGAGTGGAGGTGAGAAGAGGATAAACAACTTGTCTTAGATCAGCCTCACCTGTGAGCTGAAGGGCTGGAGGTTGGGCCCTCTTATGGCGTGAGGTGAAAACATACCCACTCTTTCTGGAGTCCCTACCGTGTGCCAGGTGCTTTAAGTACATTAAAGGTACAGTGGTACCTCGAGATACGAGTTTAATTCGTCCCGTAACCTTGAGGCATAGAAAACTATGAGATGCTGGAGTCGAGGTAAACTGGTGGGTCGTGTGCAGCCAGCCTATCCTCGCGATTACTCCTATCTCAAATGTTGCTCGTTTTTCAAAGCAAAAATCGCTCGCTCGATGGCTCGTATCTCAAAAATCTCGTATCTCAAAAATCTCATATGTCAGGGCATTCGTATCTCGAGGTACCACTGTATTAATGTTCCCATTTCACAGATAAGAAAACTGAGACCTGGAAGGATAAATGCTTGCCCCAAGGCAGAGTCATAATTCAAACCCAGCTGGGTTTTTTTTTTTCTTTTTCTACTCTGTTGTGCTGTGTCCAATTCAGTTTTGCCTTCCAAGCACCTGACACATTGCCCATCGCTTGGGGAATATTCGTGGCATGTCAAACGAATAAATGAATGACCCACAGTGAACTAGTCTGTAAAAAAATAAATAACTGAAGCTCAAGAAAATGTTACAGTTGAGAACTCTTCATGAAACTCCAGTAAAATGGTAAACACTCGATTGAACTGAATTTTGAACTCAAGAGGATTTTGAACCTCTGTATGTCTAAAATATTTGAGAAGCTAAATCAAGATACCACAAAGGTCCCCACGCATTCACAGGCTGGCGATTCTTTCACCGGAAGCCCTGGGAAATTTGCTAGGCGATGTGCTGAACATCACAGGTGACAGAGTCTGGCAGGCGGTCCAGGTCTCTTTCTCTGAACCAGCGAGGAGGTCTGGGGGTATGGGGTCTGCCCAGTCTCCCTGCTGAAGCCAGGGGGAAAAGCAGAGGCCCTGGGTTTTCTCACTCTTGAACCAACTCGACTCTGCATTGGGTCCTGCCCCATCCCATATCCGTGTGCTCTCAGATCTTGCCTCCGTTCTCTTGGGGGACATCCCAGTACTGCCCCCAAGCTCCCAATTAACCGCCCATTGGACAGTCATTAGTTACAGTAATTGCTTCCTGTTGATTAAAGAGAAAAACAGGACTTCATTAAAAAATGCCTCCTCCTGTCGTCTCTTCACACTTAACCATGAACTTGTTGCCCCCACTCAATGAGGCAATCACAACGGGGCCATTAATTTACAGCTGTGTGCAAAAAGGGTGTCTGAGTTGTCTATCCAAAAAAGAGGTGTAGAGGGGAGATCAAAACAAAACAGCCCTAATTGCTTGGACAAAGGGGTCTCTCCCTGTTTGAAATGCAGATGGCTCTTCTTAGAGAATCAAGCTGCCTGCAGTCCCAGGGTGGTGGGAGGTTTGAACACGGGCTGTGGTAAGTGGTAGCTGAGCGTGGATGAAATGAAGAGCAGGGGGCCATGTGAAGGCGCTGCCTGAGCTCAGGCTGAGACAGAGGCGCCGACTGCTGGCATGTGAGACCCTATGTCCCAGGGCAATGGTCGGCAAACTCATTAGTCAGCAGAGCCAAATATCAACAGGATGACGATTGGAATTCCTTTGGAGAGCCACATTTTTTAAACTTAAACTTCTTCTAACGCCACTTCTTCAAAATAGACTCGCCCAGGCCGTGGTATTTTGTGGAAGAGCCACACTCAAGGGGCCAAAGAGCCGCATGTGGCTCGTGAGCCCAGGTTTGCCGACCACTGTCCCAGGGCACTTACCTCGGGTGAGCAGGAGGATGGCTTAGCTGGAGATGCACTGATAGCCTGAGTCTGTGGGATAAAACAGTGTTTCCCACGCAGCAGCACGGGAGACGGTTGTACGTGATCCAGAAAACTCTTTACATTTTTAATTTGCGTGAATTTTTTATGAGTACTAGAAAAATAGTGGTTTTCCATTTATGGCACTGATAGGAGGTTTCCTTTCCCAATGAATTTATTGGTGGGGAAAGAATGGGCCAATTTAAAGGAAATATTAAGTGAATAAATTGTGCTTGCGGCACTCGGATTTGAGGGAAGTCGTGATGGTGATTCCCACATGGTGGCACAGGGATGTTCAAGTCGGTTCCTAGAGCCAAACTCAGGGCAGCTCTTTCCAAGTGATTTATGGTTTGGGGGTCATGAAGCTGGCAGGTGAGGCAGCAGAGAGCACATACATAAACCAGGGTTTAATGTGGAGCTAGTGATTGCAGGATCCCTGTGCCAATTTCATCTCCCACCGTCTGCCCTGCTCAGAGACATAGTTGAGGCCTGATCCAAGGACTAGGCTGGTAACGATGGTGATGATAATGGTGATGGAAATGATGATGAAATAATGCTGGTGGTGATGATGATGATGATGTTGATGGAAATGATGATAGTGGTGATGATGATGAAATGATGGTGGTGGTGGTGATAATGTTGATGGAAATGATGATGTTAAATGATGAAATGATGGTGGTGGTGATGATGATGTTGATGAAAATGATGAAATGATGATGATGTTGATGGAAATGATGATGAAATAGTGGTGGTGGTGATGATGATAATGTTGGTGATAATGTTGATGATGATGATGATAATGTTGATGGAAATGATGGTGGTGATGGTGATGATGGAAATGATGATGATAATGTTGGTGGAAATGATGATGGTGGTGATGATGAGGATGTTGATGGAAATGATGATGAAATGATGGTGTTGGTGGTGATGATAATGTTGATGATAATGTTGATGATGATGAAATGATGATGATAATGTTGATGATGATGTTAATGGAAATGATGATGAAATGATGGTAGTAGTGATGATGATGATGTTGACAGAAATGATGATGAAATGATGGTGGTGGTGATGATGATAATGTTGATTATGGTGTTGATGGAAATGATGATGAAATGATGGTGGTGATGATGGCAGTCTGAGTCCAGAGAGCACCTTTTTAGTCACTATACTTCATGCTCCTCAGGAAAAGAACAAAGAATAAGTCATGGTCTCTGCCCTGGAGGCTCAGTAGGTGTGTGGACAGTTAACTGGGAAACATGACAAAATTAAACAGGTAATGTTTTAACTGTACTAGCAGTTGTTGCAGATACACAGGGGAAAGGGAGGTTGATTCTGACTAGGGGCATTCTGGAGGGCTTCATGTAAGAAGAGGCATTTGATCACAGCCTTGAAGGTCTTCAGGGAGAATGAAAGGATGGGCACTCTAAGGTGTGAAAGAATAAAAACAAAAGCAGGGAACCTGGAAGTGCAGGCGAGCTGAAAGATGCTCAGAGGAGATGGTTAGGCCACCCAAAGCAAACTGCTTTCCAGTGTCTTGGAGGATAGAGGGAGGATGCCAGGGCCCTAAACATGGACCCTTTTCTTGTCTCCACTCCCTTTTGGTTTTTCTTATTTGGAGCTTTTACTATGGGGGCTCTCAAGAAAAACAGATGGAAAGGCGAGTGTACTCCAAGTTGCCCTAAGATGGAAGGTACAAGAAGAAGAAAAAAACTACTTCAGGAAGCTTGTTATTCTGCTAATACCAAGCAGCCCCCTCCATAATTCAAAACTCAGAAACTACAGAAATGTTGGATAGAGAGGAATATTACCCACAATCCCACTAGGCAGACAAATCCCTGGTCAACGTTTTGTGTTTTTTTTTAATATTTACTCAGCACATACTTTTTAATAACATAATCCTAATCACACTGTATGCAAGTTTTGAATTTCACTCTTTTCCCACTCACCATTTTAACATACAGATTTTTTCTGACATGGCACCTCTATGTAAACATTTTTAATGACTGTGTAAGTTTATGGTTGTATCATGTGGATGTACCAGAGTCTATTTAACCACACTCTGATTTTTAAGCATTTGTTTCTTTATCAACTTTGGGGCCCTGTCAATAAGGTTTGGGTGAAAATCCTTGTGCGTGAAGATTTTGCTGGCATTTTGGATTCCCACATGGGGACAGAGTCCCAGCAATGGAATTACTGGATATCAAGGGTAAATGGCATCTGTTCACACCGTGGCTACAAAAATGCCAGATCTCCTTAAGAAGGCCTTGGAGCTGGAGCAGGCGGCATTGGGGTGTCTCTGAAAGAGAAGGTGAAGACCGCAGGGGTGAGAGTCACCCATATGCAGGTTGAAACCTGTCTCTGCTTCTGACTACCCTTGATACCTTGAGTCTCAGTTTCCTTTGTCAATGAAAGAGGATTTCTCAGGGATCTTCGGGCACATTTTTTTCTTCAAATCTTTGCTGCCCGAGGAATCTGAACTCTTACTTCTGTCTACAGGCGACCTGGTGTCCCGAGCCATGCATCACCTGCAGCCCCTCCATGCCAAGCACCACGGCAACGGCACCCCCCTGCACCACAAGCAGGGGGCGCTCTACTGGGAGCCGGAGGCCCTGTACACCCTCTGCTATTTCATGCACTGCCCGCAAATGGAGTGGGAGAATCCCAACGTGGAGCCTTCCAAAGTGAACCTGCAGGTGGAAAGGTAAGGCTTGCCTTCGCTTTGCCAAAGCGAGAGGGATCTCCCCTCTGGCCAGCACCGCCTAGTGGGGGGAGGGTGGGCACTGCCTCCTTCCGTGGAGGTGCAGGGGTGGGAGGGGAGGGGTGCTGGGATCAGGATTGCCCAGCTCCCAGAAATTCGCTGGAGAGGTCCAGATGGGAACCCTGGGCCTGAGGAGGTACCTGAGACCCTGGTGGAGTCTTGGAAATGGGACTTCATAGAGCGGGTTCAGTTCCAGGTAAAAAAATGACCTAGAAGAGCAGGTTTGCCAGTGTTGGGGGGAGAGGAGGGGTGAAGGTCTGGGTGGTGCAGGGTAGCTTATTTGTGAAGGCAGCTTTGGGGGATGCCAGCTCCTTGAGTCTCATCTGCATTTCATTCTGGCTGCCCGAGACCCTTCTTCGAGGGGTAGGGGGGTTAGACCATAAATACCTGCTCATCCAGAATGAGCCACGCAGGTGGCTGGGAGACTGGTTTGTGCGGGCTGAGGGAGGTGGAAAACAGAATCCTCCCGGGAAAGAAAAACAGGAGAGAACAAAGGCAGAGCTTCCAGGAAAACGAAGCTCCCTCTGACCCAGCTTCTGCTGCTCCCGGGCTCCATCCTGCTTCCCTGTGCCTCAGTTTCCCCAGCTGTACACCAGTGGCTGGGCTAAGCGGTTCCCAGGTTCCCTTCTTTTCTGAGGATAGTCCCACTCTGTCAGAGGCAGGGTGTCAGAAACCACCCTGCAGACACCCCCTCTTCCTCTGGGGACATTGTGGGAACCTCTTTCATGTCCCAAGTGGTTCAGGGTTCCCGGTTCAGGGTTCAGGTACTAGAGGAGGCCACACGCAAATGAAAAGAGACTAGGAAAATATTAATTTGGGAATATTGGGGGGCCAGGCGGTAGCCTTCCTCTAGTGCAGCGTGGGTCTCGACCCCTTTGGGGGTCGAACGACCCTTTCACAGGGGTCGCCTAAGACCATCAGAAAACACCTATTTCCCATGGTCTTAGGAACCAACAGACCGCTCCTCTGTGTACAGCAAAGTGTAGCCATGTAGTTTACTGTTGTCATATGAAGACTGTTGCCCATGCTACACCATGATTCAAGACAAAATTTCATTTATTTGTAATTAGAAGTAAATATTTCACAATATATAATTACATATTGTTTTTGTGATTAAGCACTATGCTTTAATTATGATCAATTTGTAACAATGAAAATACATCCTGCCTGTCAGATATTTACATTACAGTTCATGACAGTAGCAAGATTACAGTTAAGAAGTATCAACAGAAATAATTTTATGGTTGGGGGTCACCACCCCATGAGGAGCTGTATTGAAGGGTCGCGGCATTAGGAAGGTTGAGAACCACTGCTCTAGTGGGAAGACTACACTCTGCCTAAGAGGGCCTGTCCCTTTTATTGAAACTTTGAGACACACCCATAGCCTTTAGTAAATTCCAATAACAAAAATACAAAAGACAAACAGAGGCAGAGGCCGCTTCAGCTAACAATGTTTCAGCTAAACAGTGAGTGGTCAGAGCAATTCAGGTTGTTGAACAGCCTTCGGGGCTTCCTGTCCACATCTCTCTATTAGTGAGACCATGTTCGGTTTCCGGCAGAACACGTCCACATCTCCCAGTGTCTCACCCACCCGCCCCCTCTCCCCCCTCCACACAGGCCTCTCTCCTCCAGCTCCTGTGGTAGTGACCCCTGGCGATCAGAGCAGGCTCTGTGGCACAGACACTGAATTCACATCCAGGCTCTTCCAATGAAAAGCCAGGAGCCTGCCCTGGCCAGCATGGCTCAGTTGGTTGGGCATCCTCTGGGTACAAGTTGCCAGTTCAATTCCCAATCAGGGCATATACCTGAGTTGCAGGCTCGATCCCTAGTAGGGAATGTGCGGGATGCAGCCGATCCATGTTTCTCTCTCTCCTCCTTTTCTCTCTCTTTCTCTCAAAAGCAATAAAAAAAAAAAAACTTTTTTTTTTTTTTTTAAATCCAGGGTCCTTGGGAAAGGGCCTTCCCCTCTTTGTGCATCAGCTTCTTCATCTGCGCTATAGGGCTACTAAGAGTAATACCTTCACGGGGCTGATGGAAGGTCAGATGGATTGAATAGTGCTCAGCATGTAGTAAGTGCTCAGTAAGTGTCCACTTTGTACTGTTGTAGGTATTACCGCGTGTAGCTGAACAACTCCCATTTGGCCTCAGTGCAGTTTGCCTTTCTCTGCTAAACGTTTCCAAGTCGTTTCGCAATCCTCGTTGGCTGCTCCATGCCTGCCAGAAGGCATGAGGGCTTAACAGTGGGCTCCGGCACAAAACCACGTCTCCTGGCTTTCGGTTTAGGGAAGAAGAGGGAGTGTGGGCTAGACAGAAGTTGCCTTTAAAAAAAAAAAAATCCCAAGTTAGCTTTAAGATTTCAGTCCAGTCTGGAGTTAGCTTAATCAGGGATTACTCAACGTCTCCCACTTTCCAGGCCAAATCAAGGGGTACCCTGTGCCTCTCTTCCTGTGCCAGACATGGCCCAATGAAAGGTGGCAAAATGCCCCTGGTCCCTGGGCAGAAATAACCTCAGTCAGATGCCGCTATCTGTGAGAGGGAATCCCGAGAGTGGAGAGAGTGGAAACCATTGGCCTGGGAGGGGCCTGTGATGCAGCCCCCCGCCCTGCCCCACCCCTTCCACAAAGCACTTTTTCCCTGACTCACCCCCTCACGTCTTCAGCTCCCACCTCTGGCAGATGACCCCCCTCACCATCCCCAGCCAGACGTCGCCTCTTCTGACCTCCATTCTAGGAAGACCTCGAAGGTTTCCACTTTCTGGGACAAGTTTTAATGAGGATGAGCCGAGAGGGAGGACAGGAAAGAGAACATGGGCCAGGATCTGTTGGAGTCAAGTATCTCGGTCTTTCCTTTTTTTTTTTTTGGTTGAATTTTCAGGCAACCACACAAAATACAGTGTGGAGCATGTCGTTTTTTAGTTCTGTTCACTGTGGTCCTCTGGAAAGAGTATGGATTAGGAGTCAGGGCGGCCTCTGAGTTTGGGTCCCAGCTCTGCCTCTTCCAGCGCTGAAACCTTGAACGGGTCATTGCATCTCTCTGATCCTCTTTTCTGTGGCTTTAAAATGAGAACAAGTCGAAAACCGGTTTGGCTCAGTGGATGGAGCATCGGCCTGGGGACTGAAAGGTCCCAGGTTTGATTCTGGTCAAGGGCATGTACCTTGGTTTCAGGCACATCCCCAGTAGGGGGCGTGCAGGAGGTGGCTGATCGATGTCTCTCTCGTCGATGTTTCTGGCTTTCTATCCCTTTCCCTTCCTCTCTGTGAAAAATCAATAAAATACATATTTAAAAAATAAAAATAAATAAAATAAAATGAGAATAAGACCGGCCTGGTGGGACTGGCATCAACAAGGAATAGGATTTATGGTTAAGACATCCAGTGCCCTGCCTGGTACGAGGGGACCTTCCTTTGTCCCGTCTCCCAGAAAGTAGCCGATCTGATGCTCTTTTGTTGTTGTTGTTGTAAAATACTGTTATCATGTCCCTGCCGAAGACTGCGTGTCATTCCTTCCAGACAGAAGCTATTTCTTCCTTTCCCTGCTGGGGTAGGCACTGCGTTTAGCATCTGAAAACACACATTTCCTTCAGACAAGTGATTTCCTATCACTGTTGCATCAAGTGTTTACACCGATGTCTCCCTAAATCCTCAAGCAGCAAGGCATTTCCAGCGGGAGGCAGGCCTCGATCAGGAGGTTCTTTTCTCTCTCCCAAAGCAAACGAGATTTCCTTGACTCTGTGCTTCTCTGCTGGCAAAGGCAGGCAGGGCCGCGGTGCTGAGTATTAGGGAGCAGGGCTGAGCGTTAGGATGCTTATGCTTTTTTCTGCCCCGCAGAAAGCCTGAGATATGTCTCTTAACCGGAATACGGGTCCTGTTGTGCCTGAAACCCTTTCTCCCGGTCCGAAGAGCATTTGGAACGAGGCCCCCGTGCACCATTTTACTCTCTCACCTGGGCCCTGAGTTAGGGTTGCTGCGTTTGTTTTGGAGAGCTTCATTTTTCTTTTTTCTTTTTTAATTTTATTTTTTTAATATATTTTATTGGTTTTTTACAGAGAGGAAGGGAGAGGAATAGAGAGTTAGAAACATCGATGAGAGACATTGATCAGCCGCCTCCTGCACGCCCCCTACTGGGGAATGTGCCCGCAACCAAGATACATGCCCTTGACCGGAATCAAACCTGGGACCTTTCAGTCCGCAGGCCGACGCTCTATCCACTGAGCCAAACCGGTCTCAGCGAGAGCTCCATTTTTCACTGTGGGCTTTTGAAGGAACCCCAGCGCCAGTCTGAAATCTCTGTCCTTAACATGTTTCCAGAACATGGGCTTCTATTTTTTTGAACTTCTGAAATCTGTCAGGCACCTCAGGTATTTTTATGAAAAAGAAAACCCAAATGAATCTGGGGAGATGATGATTAGGCGATATTTATTTTCCAAGTAAGCACGGTAAATGTAAACACCTTAATTCTGAAGGTAGCGACCGCCTGAGGCTGCTGTTTTTAAATGGGTCCAGCGTAAATCTATGAGAAGATTCTCTCTGCCTCTGTCATTCCTATGAACAGCAGCGATTCCTAGATGCGTTTTGGTTATGGGTGATTTCAGCCATGTGTTACCACAAAGTGAAAAACTGGAATACATAGAAGTCTTCTGTTGCCTGACGTAGCTGGTGATGCCTGAGAAAGACAGTGATCAGCAGCTTCACCTAGAGCACTAGATCTGTGCTCAGCAAACTGCGGCTCGCAAGCCACATACGGGTCTTTGGCCCCTTGCGTGTGGCTCTTCCATAAAATACCACGGCGTGGGCAAATCTGTTTTGAAGAAGTGGCGTTAGGAAAAGTTTAAGTTTAAAAATTTTGGCTCTCAGAAGAAATTTCAATCGTTGTCCTGTTGATACTTGGCTCTGTTGACTAATGAGTTTGCCGACCACTGCCTTAGACAACCAGACAGTTCCACTCTCCCTCCAATCTCACTAAATACAAACCAGAATGTGTACCTAGGAGGTGGCAGCTCTCAGTCCTTTTATAAGAAGAGCTGTAAGATGTGACAGACAGTCTACTAGGGGCATCACAACCACAAACCCAAGTACAGTGGTACCTTGAGATACGAGTGCCCTAACATACAAGATTTTTGAGATATGAGCTGTCGAGCGAGCGATTTTTGCTTTGAGATACGAGCAACATTTGAGATAGGAGTAATCGCGTGGATGGGCCGGCTGCACACGACCCACCAGTTTACCACGACTCGAGCGTCTCATAGTTTCCCACGCCTCAAGGTTACGGAATGAATTAAACTCGTATCTCGAGGTGCCACTGTATAACATCACCAACCACTTATTTGAGGAAAACTGGAGAGAGAAGCAAAAGAGTCTTAACAAATGGAAGCCCTGACACTTTAAGAAATAGGTTTAATAAAGCAAACACAATTGACACTAGAAGTTACTGGTAGCCAAATACATCTTCCAGGACATTCACCCTATTGAAAGATCACTTCAGATATACCTGTTCTTCATGCTTTTTCAACTGTGGCCTCTGTGATGAGTGATTTTCAAATGTTAACATGCTCTAATGGACATATCCAGGGTTATGTGAAATTTCCATCATTCTAGGTGGAACTCTTCCCCATTCTTTCCCATTAAGGGATGTCTCCCACTCCAAGTGAGTGGAAGGATCCTTGATGCAAGCAACACTACTAAAAGGAACGCTTAGTTGTAAAAGTGGAACCTACTATGACTGCGTACAGCAGAAAAATAAAACTTCTGGGGAATCCAATACAGTGGTACCTCAAGATACGAGTGCCCTAACATACGAGATTTTTGAGATATGAGCCGTCTAGCGAGCGATTTTTGCTTTGAAATACGAGCAACATTTGAGATAGGAGTAATCGCGCGGATCAGCCGGCTGCACACGACCCACCAGTTTACCGGGACTCGAGCATCTCATAGTTTCCCACGCCTCAAGGTTACGGAACAAATTAAACTCGTATCTCGAGGTACCACTGTATAGGCAGAGGTTACCAAATCCTTTTTTCCTTCCTCATGAAAATTTGACCTGGGTTCATTTGCTAACTCTGTTTTTCTGGAAACCTGCTAAACCTTTCAGTATGAACTGTGTTATTGAGCAACATTGCTTGTGGTCAGATTGACCCTAGGTAGATAAATTAAATCTGGTTTGATAGCGCTATAAATACTTCATAAAAATCCAAAGCTTGGGGCTGCTGGGAATTCATGGACTCTTATAACTGGCAATGTTTGTGCAGGAGCGTTGGCAGCTGTTTTTATGGAGTTGTTACAAGAGATATTGGGGTTCGTAAACGAGGGAAGTTTTCACATCCCCCCAAGTAGATCTCATCTCCTTGCACCTGAGTGTCACATGACAGAAGAGAGCTCTAGAATGCCTGGGGGAATTGCTATTAGGACTTCCACACCAAGGGACATCTGATGGTGTCCCATAGTAGCCCCGTGAGTCTAAATGTTTAGTAGAGCTTAAGGCGTGTGGTAGACATTGAAGCAGAGAACCAGGCTTTGAGGCTACACAAGCTGGAACAATGCCCAAGTTGCACCCCATCCAGTAGAGACCTCCCATTCTCCAGGGTTGGGCACAGACACTTGACCTCACACCACTGAGGCTGGGCATTGTACACTCCCAACAGGACCTCTGTCACCATTACCCCTAAAAGCTGAATGTCTCTGCTACCACCATGTCAGCTCCATGTTCCACTCATGTCACACCACTTGCTTCCCAATCCCGTGGAGCCCAGGTCACACACCAGCACCATAGCTGCAAGGGAGTCTGGGAAGGTGAATTTCTACCTTGTTGAACAGTGGATTAATCATATGGGAATATTCCAAACACAGTAAGATCATCAGTGATTCTGGGCAGCCAAAAAAGTTGACAAAGTTCCACTATACTCTTCTACTTTACTTTTTTTAAATAAATAACTCACAAGTGGATCATTTGCACAATTTAGTACTTTTGAACATCATTGGCCACACATCTCACGGGATCCTCAATACCTGTCTCTGGCATCCTAAACAGGGATACAGAAGCCTATCCCCAGGGGAAGAATTCTACTTCCTCGTCTTCCTAAGGGCCGTGATCACACCTGGCACAAAAGTTCCCCAAATACCCAGCCCAGTGCTAGCAGGTCCTGGAGAAATTCAGAGTCAGTCGATGAAGGAGACATGACAGAGGAGAGGATCATATATAGGGCCTATTTTATGCAGAGCTATATGTGAGCTTCTGTGGACTGTCCTGGCATCTCAGCCACCATATAAATGGTTCTAAGGGGAAAATAATTACGCTGCATTCTAACATAATTAGAATTATGTTTCAAAACATGATTCATTTGTAACTTGAGCATCGCTGCAATTTATTTCATCTGGCGAGGGTGAAAACAAACTCTAATCCAAATAGTTTCAAACTGTAAGTTACAGCCCATTAATGGGCCATTAAATCATGCGGTGCAGAGCCTGGCAAACTATACCCCACAGGCCAAATCTGGCTCACTGCCTGTTTTTATAAAGTTTTATTGGAACACAGCCACACTCATTTGTTTACACATTGTTTATGGCTGCCTTTGCACTTTTGATTTAGCTGTGACAGAGATCAAATGGCCCACGAGGCTGAAAATACTCTTTGGCCTTTTCCAGAAAAATTTGCTGAGCCCTGATGTTCTGAGTTGTAACCTGCATTTTATTTTTTTAAATGAGGTAGAATTTAATTAAAAAATAAAATTAGAATATTTTACATGAGGTAAAGTATTTTCATGAAACTTTTTTTCTCGGTTATATTTACTGGCATTAATTAACGTACCCAAAATCATATAGCTAAAGTTGCCGAACTAGTATTTGAACTCTTGGAGTCAGACCCTGGTCTGTGCTTGTATTCATTAGTTTGTTTTGCTATCGGTGGGCTGTAGTTTTAAAGAAATAATAATGTTTGACTCATCCCTAATCCCTAAAAATTTTTTAAATAATCTTCCTGACTGTTTATAGGATATAAAACTCATATACATATTAAGTAAAATGTGGTAAGTAGAAAACAACTATAAAGAAGGAATTCTGCATTCAGGAATAAGTGCTGAGACCATGTGGGGGTATTTCCTTCCAATCTTAGTTTTCTGTTGATACATAATTGTTTTTTGTTGTTATTGTTTCACAAAATAAACATACATAGTTGATCTCTATTATTGAATAATCTTCAAAAGCAACATTTTTCTATGGCCTGTTCGACGATTGGACGTGGGATTTAACGTCCAGAGAGACCTGGGAACAGGCATGCTGAATGTGCTTTACGTTGAGGATGATAAAACCGAGGCCTCGCTGGATGAGGGAAAATGTCTGGAGTCATAAGCACATTTGCAGTGGACTTGCAAGGCAGCACAGTACCTCAGTGCCTTTGCACGTGTTTTGTCCTCTTCCTGGAATACTGTCTCCCTTCTGCTCCGTCATCTGATGACCTCTATCATGTCAACCTTCCAGACTCGTTTTAGGTATCACCTCCTCCAAGAGCCCTTTTCTACTACCTCAGGATGCACTGAGTGTCGATCCAAGGCCTAGCTCAGTGCGTAGCACAGAGTAAGTGTTCAATAAACGCTTGTGGACCTGAACAGAGCTGAGTCTAAAATCTGTGAGTTCTGGCCCAGACAGTCATATTGAAGATGTCAACTCAGGTAGCCCTCACCCTAGTACTGGCTTTCCGGTTCCCTTGTCCCAGGGCCCCGACCTCAGCTATAAACAAGCAATAATAATCCTATTTCATGGAGTGATTTCAATGCCCAGTGAACTAACTTCTGGTAAAGCCATACACAATCACAGAAACATAGCAGTGGATCCATTAATGGCAAGAATTATGATTTACTCCTTTAATCTAGGTTGACCTCTTCTTAGATACGATAAGAGATTTGATTGGCACTGAGTGTGTGGCAGGCCCTGCTCTATACCCTTTTTATGTAGCAACTAATTCAACCCTCACAATTCCCCTCGAGGTAGGAGCTAGCCTTACCTCTCCCCATTTTACAGATGAGGAAACTCAGATGCAGCGAGGTTATGCACCTTCATATAGGGGCAGGTCTGTGAGTATCAAAATTATCAAGTGGCCAAGACCGGTTTGGCTCAGTGGATAGAGCGTCGGCTTGCGGACTGAAAGGTCCCGGGTTCGATTCCGGTTGGGGGCATGTACTTTCCTTGTGGGCACATCTCCACAGTGGGGCGTGCAGGAGGCGGCTGATTGATGTCTCTCTCTCATCGATGTTTCTGACTTTCTATCTCTCTCCCTTCCTCTCTGTAAAAAATCAATAAAATATATTTTAAAAAAATAAAAATAAAAAATATCAAGTGAAGGCTGGGTGGGTATAGGGAAGGGGAGCTCTACCCTAAGGTAACAGCATATAGATCTTGAGGGGCAGGAAGGTGAGAGAAAAGAAAGTGAGATCTTGTTCGGAAAAGCAACAAAGTAGACTGGAAGGAAAGCTGAGAGACTAGTCA
>PVJN01014029.1:0-47643 GCA_004026805.1 Lasiurus borealis
GTTATACACCTTCTCCTTTCAAGGGTAAAAATTTTATTTTTGAGGAACTTCATGCTGCACATTTTCAGAGAGTCACATAAGAAAGCAAAAATGTTATCCTCCCCTCATCTAGAAATAAATAAGAAGAGCATAAAATTTCTTTTTAAATCACGACACTTGGAAGTTTAGCACCAGCATCCAAAATGAACTAGAAAAGGGAACAAAAAAGCATTTACTATATATTTCAGATTTCTTTGGTTGGGGTTCTCCCCATGTGGTATTAATATTTCTTCTTTCAATTCATATTACCAAAACAGTAAAAACCAGGAAAAAAATATAAACCTAGTGGTTGCCGAAACTGGGGAGGCTGCTCTCTCGTCTTCTGTGCAGGCATTCCAGGAAAATCGCTGGAAACAATGGCTGACATTCTCGTTTTGTACTTGTTTCGTGAAGAATAATCGTAAACATTCCAATGTCCACATCTTGGTTATTAGTCTTCCACTTTATTGCTTGGCTGTTTCTTTGGTGTTGGTAAGGTTGTGTCTGCTTTTTGTTTCGATTTTTTGAATGGTCATTAATTCTTTAGGTCACCTGGAAAAAATTAAAATCAAACTTATAAAAAGTGACAAAATGACCAAGAGTTAAAGAATAAAAAGACAAAAATAGCCTGTTTTCTTGAAAATTAAAAAAATAAATAAATATTTCAAAAGCTCAAAGCAACATGAACATGTTTATCTTCTCTAGATTTGTAAACTGTACATTGATTTAATAGAAATTCTTCTCCATAAAATATTTTATAAATGAGAACAGTCAGTACATAATAAGGAAACCACAATGAAGCTTAACAAGCTAACCTTTAGAAAGAGGTTATTCTTTACTACTCTGTTTAACAACTTCACAGGTGTTATCTCATTAAATCTTTGCAAGGACCTTGATGGATAAAGTATGCTGGTGTTCCCATTTTCCCAGCAGCAGACATTGCTGAGGCAGAGAGTAAAGAAACTGCTCGAGATCACCTAGCAAATGAGCAGCAGATCCTGCACTGGACGTACAGGCCTTTTGGCTCCTGCACATTGTCCCCACCGCCTCCAAATGAATAATGCTGCCGCTTGTCAGAAGGGAAAAAAACCCTCCAATTTATTCTACAAATCAGTCTCCAGATACTAAAATAAGGCTGGTCAGGCACTTGAAGATGATCAAATTGGCCACTAGGTGTCATAAAAGTAAAACTTCCCAAAACTTTATTGCTATACCATATTAATACTGTAATAGTTAAAAACTGCCTGTCTAAAAAAAAAAAAAAAAACTGTCTAGAAAAAAGAATTTGGCTCTCATTACCTGTCTGAATGCCTATGTCCCCAAAGCTTAGCAAAAAAATAAAAATAAAAAAATAAAAAAAATTCTCAGATATTTAACCACTCTTTCTTCAAAATCCCAATGGAGATGAGGAGATGGTCCATGCAAATCACAGACCTAGTTTAGACTGATTTGTGCTCTGGTTGAAAAATCAATGACATTTAAAAAAAATAAAAATAAAAATACCAACATAAGCCCACGCTCTTACCTAGTGATGGTGCAGGTGCCTGGGGAGCCTGATGTTACTCAGCACTGCTCTGCTCGGTGGCCGGAGCAGGGTTCTCAGATGGCACGTCACCTGCCTTGGTCTAAAACACAGAACAAATTCACAAACCAGAAATGAAGCAATTCAGGTGACAGTGCAAAGTTCAAGACTAAAAAGTCTCAAAAGTTGGAGTCCTTTTTGCCTATGGAGGCAAGCTGCCGTACAAAATTTTATCTATTCTCAAGTATGAGTCAAAAATCAGTATCACAAAGAATGACTTTCAAATAGCAAATCAAACACAGTCACTGTCCATAATAAAAAAGTCTATGACATGCAATTCCTTTCCACACACCTAGAGGCGGGCCCCTCTCTGTAAATGCTGTCCTTTACTTAGATAGACGTAAACATTTTGGCTCTGAGTCCCCACCAGGATGGGTAATTCATTCCAAGAATGTCAATTTAGTTAAATTTTTGGTTTGTGTTATGTGCAGAGTATCCTCTCTATAAATGTATGGACCTTAAGCAAAATGTTAATATACATATAGATATATAGAAAATATATGTGGGTACCACATATATATAAAATTTCATGTGTTAAGTATGTTATTTATGAATAACATTTTTACATAAAATATGTAAAGATACATATTTTGTGTGTGTGTGTGTGTATATATATATATATATATATATATATATATATATATATATTTAAGTATAGGCTATCAGACTATAAAACCACTCCTAGAACAGATACTGCAGTTTGACATGATTAAGAATAATATGGCACCACCCGCTCGGGCTGACTGGATTCACCTCTTTGCCATCTTGTGAAGGAGCGTTAGGAGGACGGGGCCGGCGCCGATAGTTGTACGGGCGCCGGTATCCGCGGCGAACAGATGGCTGGTTCGGACCATTGGCCGCTTGTTGATTCTCTTTATCTTCAGCTTCTCCCACAGCTGGGGCAGGTCGTGGGCGAGGAGGTCCCCTAGAACAGAGATCACAAAACAGAGAGAGAAAAAGTGCCACGAGGCAGGGACTCTCAAGAACATAGGTTTCATTCATTTTTAGAAATTAAAAAGTCAGAGTGACCAGGTACTTATTGCTAGAATGATGCTCAGGCTAATGCAGCAAATGGAACAAAGTTTTGGTAAAAACAACAACAAAAACCACACCACTTTCCCCCTTTTCACCTGAATACCTATTTGTAGTGAATAAACATATCCTGAACACATATTATGTTCCTACCAGGGACTCTGACAGGCACTAAGGAGAGGAAAATCGAAGGAGAAAAGTGGTCTGGTGTCTGCCCTCCAGGAGCAGAGCTTCGTGGAGACCGCGGGGAATAAACATGGGAAGAAAACACCCACCACGTGCCAGAGCCTGCGCTGGGATGTTTACACGTCAAGTGATTTAATTTCAACACCAATTCTGAGAGTTAGATTCGCAGTGAGAAAGCCAACAGGTTTAGAGAGAGTAAGTACTTGTTTGAATCACATGGGATGGCTGCTGTTATGGGTCAAAAAGGTCAACTGTGACTCTCTGCCAGGATCACACAGCTGGGAATCAACAGAGCTGGATTCAAATGCTATCCTGTCTCCTCAGTTCTCATGAAGACATTTCTAAGAAGTCTCTCTTATTTGAAAGTCCTTAGTAATCAATCCTTATAGAATGATTATGCCTAAAACTAGAATGAATTATGAGAAGAAAGGATGCAGAATGATACAAATCCTTTCCCCAAATACTACACTTACTACTATTCTCCTTTCAGTAAACCCCTATTGCCGAACTTCAAGGTGGTCTACATGTGATTCAGGAATAAAGATGCTTCTTCCCTCACCTCAAAGACAGGGCAAATAAACAAATAGGAAGGCTTATAACACAAAAAAGGCTGATAAGTCTCTTAGGGACTCTAGTTCAATTTTCAGTCTTTCCGGGAACAGAGCACAAATAAAATAACCTGCTCCTTCACTAATGTTAACATCTTGGGTAGTAATATTTATTGAGCACTTACTATACCAGGCAACACACTAAATATCTTAGTTAGATGCTTCTTTATACATTTAACCCTAATGACCACTGTAGAATACTCCTTAACGTCCATATTATAGGCCTAGTACCCAAGTCTTGCGAGACTTCACAAAGTTGTCAAAGGAGTTATAGCTACCAACTGCAGGGTGGCAATTGAAACAGACAATTTGATCTAATGCCTGATTTAACCCCAACACTAGACTGGCTCAGTGAATAGAAGAGGTAGTATATCCCAAACACTCTCTGGCACTCAGTCTCCCTCCATTTGTAGCACTACCAGTGAACCACTCATCAATGAATTTCTGCTTATTTCATTAAACATTATTTTTAAATAAGTGTTAATTTATAATTTAAAAAATAAGCATGCTATCAAATACAAATAATGCTTTGGTACAGGGATAACGAAAAGTTTTATTTTTAAGTAAGGGGGAAGTGTCACAGACCATCTGACACATATCCTGCGCAGAGTCTCCCCTAAACCTGGGACACACAATGAAAGGAGCCACATCTTCTATTACATAATAAATCCTCAGAGCAGACCCACAACATCCTCACACATTCTATCCTCGCTCCCGAGTTCTTCAGCTGATCACGCCGCAGTGCAATGTGACGTACCTACGGTACCTGGGACGGTAAGTTGGATTTCGATGAACCGGTCCCTGAAGTTGAGCTCCCTCTGGGACTCCATCCTTGATCTCTCCAATCTCACCAGCCTGGAAGAGAACAGGGCTGGAAATGAGCGCCGTGCTACAGGATGCAGGAAACAGAGCACACGGCTGTATGCAGAATTTTTTTTGACAAGAAATAAAAATGCTTCCTTATAAAGCTGGGAACTCTCAACTATAACAGTGAACTATTCCCTGACTAGATCTTCATGAAGGATAGAAAAGAAAGGAAAACTCGCTCCCACTAGAACAGTATTCTGCCTCATTCCAAAGCAACTAAGTTAACTTTACAATATTAATTTAACATTTAAAGTGCTCCATTTATCGCTTCAAAGAAAACCTACTACTTCTGAGCAATCAGAATCTTTTCAAACTCAGACCCGCTAATTCTACAAACTGGGATCCCATCAATATCACTAATGGTTTCTACATTCAAAATTTCTCTCACACCTTATAATCATGCTTTCACCTCTGATTTCTTCCTTTCAAAATTTCTTCCTTGTATTTATTTGCACTATTTAAGTATAACATTTAAAAAATAAAATACACTTTCTTGATGATAAATTTATTGTAAGCTGTGGGAGAAAAAATAACTTGATTGTAAAACTTCTAGAGGAAGAATAACTAAAAACTAAAAATTAAAAAAATAATAAAAAAACTCACCCCACCACCCTCTGAAATTCCAACCATCTCTGAAATTCATTACAATAGTCACAATTTCATCTTTTCCCCTCTCAAAACTAACATCCCTTCCTTCTCCATATTTCACTAACAAGCAATCAGAAAGTATTTTCTACATTGTTTCACTACAGAATCTACTAAGCTACCTACATTTACAATAATTGTCTTCTCTCTCATTACACTGGCTAAGTAGTCCAAGCTAATACCCATGGCCAACCCCTCTCTCTTTAACCTAGAAGAGTTTTACTCTATCCCCTTTCACTGTGTATTTCCTCCCCTCCCTGCTCCATCATTTCCACCCAGGCCCATGAACACGCTGAAATAACACCCCGAGTTCTCAATTACTTTATTTTGAAATAATCACCAATTTGTAGAATCTCATCCTCAGACCCCATTCAAGTCTCACCAATAACGTCCTTTACAGCAAAAAGACCCACTGAGCACCATGCCTTGAATTTAGTTGTCTCTCTTTCTGATACAGTTCTTCAATCTCCTATGGACTGAAGGGTCTCGGGTTCGATTCCAGCACATGCCCAGGTTGCAGGTGCAATTCTCAGTGGGGAGCATGTAGGAGGCAGCAGGTCAATGATTCTCTCTCTCATCCTTTATATTTCTAGCTCTCTCTCCCTTCCTTTCTGAAATAAGCAAAAATATATTAAAATAATAATAACAAAATAAAATTGTGTTTTTCTAAAAAAATACATATATTACAGGCCAGATAGTCTGTAAAATATACCTCAGTGTGGGTTGCTGGGTGTGTCCCATGCTCTAGTTTGTGTGGATGGCAGAGAAGCCACAAAAGTGAAACTGCATTCTTCTAATTCCTCCTGCCAGGTGGAGTCTGGCTTCAATCTGTACCTGCTGACAGTGTTGGTGTTGAGGTGATATCTACCCTCTAAGGCTCCTCTGCTGTAGGTTTACTCTTTTTATTTTCTAAATATGTTTTTATAGATTTGTGGGGCCTTTTAGAGAGAAGGGAAAGGAGAGACATCAACGTGAGAGAAAAACATTGATTGGCTGCCTCCCACACGCATCCGGACCAGGGATCGAGCCCGCAACCTAGGTATGTGCCCTGACCTGGAATTGAACCAGCAACCTTTTGGTTACACATGACTACGCTCCATCAACCTAGCCACACTGGCCAGAGCTAGGTTTCCTCTTTTCTCCTTTGTAATTAAGAAGGATTTTGTGAAGTAATTTCAAAGCCTATAAGTAATTTCATTCAAATTCAAAACATTCATGTATGTCTATACAGACTCAGGGTTTTCTATTTTATTCAATGGGTTATAATCTGTTACTATCATTACTGGCCAATGGGAACCCATTCAAGCTGCCTCATGTCCTTTTGACATGCCTCCAACATTCTCTGAGTACTTCCTTGCTTTCTGGCATGACATGATGTTCCAGGTTCATATTGTACTTTCTCTGGTTCGGATCTGCCATTTCTCGAAAGGAGCTTCCTTCTATTAGAGAATGGTGTTTAGGAAGCTCAATGCTATCAAGGTATCACTGATTTCAGGCCATTTCAGTGAACAGAAATAAGGAGCACCACATGCAAATCTATATGCACACATACTATAAACTATACATATATGAACGAGTGTATAAATGTATGAATGTGTGTGGGGGGGGAGTGGGGGGACATTTGATCTGCCCATCTAATGCACCATGAGTAAGTAGTTGGTGAGGGAAGGGCTAAGGGAAACCAGGACAGAACTCACTCAATGTAAAAATAAAACCAACCCCAAACCTTGCCCTAACCTCAGATCCTCCTCCAGATGCTGCCCCATTTCTCTGAGCTCCTTTACAGAAATATACGCCAAAGGAAATCCATCACCACCACAGAAACCTCCTCAAAGGGCAAGAAAATGCCTCTTCTTCCTGCCCCTTTGGCTCTCTCTTGAATTCATTCTGACTAGATTTTTGTTCTCACCATATCACTGACCTCTCAAGTTACCCAGGAATCAATTCTCAACCTAACTTCCTCTATTCTTAAAATACTTTTTTTTTTCCTATCTGTTCCTTCCCTCATGCCATTTGCTAGACTCCTCATCTTCCTCATCTTCCATTGGCATGCCTCAGAACTCGATCCCAGGATCAATTCTCTACCGATGCTCATTTATAGTTAATCTCATCCTAGATGATGGCTTTCAATATGTTTTTATGACTCCAAAGTCTCATTTCTCTTTTTCAGGTTCCCTTCAGCCTTTGTGCATGCCATTCCCAGTACCCCAACAACTCGCTGCCTTGCTCCCTTAGGTCTCTTCTCAAATAGAGCACCAAAGACTTTACCAACCAACTTATTTAAAATGAAACCTTCTCAAACTCAAGCCACTTTCTACCTCTTGACTCTGCTTTGTTTTATTTTCTTGCCTACACGACATCTCCACTCGGAGGTAAAATTTAATGTGAAGAAAGGACCTCCAAATGATTCCCATCTCTCTCCCAAACGTTACCTTTCTTCAGCCTTTCTACATTTGTTTAAATAAGAAACTTGGAGGTATCCTCTACTTCTAAAATCACTCATGCACTCATCAACTGCTGTCAGCAGCATCAACTGCTGTCACTTTCAGAGTGAAAACATTTCTTGTTTTCACTATGTGTGACCCCCTATCACACCTCCACTGAAAGTACTCTAATCCATGCCATGACGATCTCTCCATAGTAGCTGATCTTACTATTGCTTCCTCCCGTGGTCCAGCCTCTAAAAACAGTCCTCAATGATCGCTTAAATCTGTTTCTTCCCAGTGTAGATTCCTTTACTGGCTTCTTATCATCACACTTAGAGTGTTAACAGTCCCTATCATGGTCTATCAGGCATGCATGGTCTGCCCTGAGCTCCTAGCCCTCTTCTCTCTACTCATCCCAGCCCAATCACAAGAGTCTCCTCTGTGTTCTCTGAACACACAAACCCAGTTCTTCCTCAGGAACTTTGATTAGGAAAAATAATAACTAAAAAAAAAAAGACAGAAAGAACAACACGTATAGAGGAAGGCTGACTAGAATGAGAAAGTGGGAAAAGCATGCATAGATGGACTGAAGCTCTACCACGTCTTGCCCATGTAACCTTAGGCAAAACTTCTAACTTTTTAAAATACTCAAATCCCTTCATTGGTAACAACCACAACACAACAACCGTATGGAACCCATCACCAAATTAAAGCTGCAGGGAAAACTGAATAAGAATTGATTTCAAACGCCAACCATTTGGCAGATGCCACACAATGTTACTCCCTTTCCTCTACCATATATTTATTTTTCTCAAAGACTACAAATACTTGATATTAGTTCAGTAACCAATTCCACTTAATTTCCAAACACACTGATTATCTTTAAGACACAGAAGTCATTTGGTCACTGACCATGCTATATATTAGGTTCTTGGTGCATAAAGGAAACACTAGCGGCCTGCATATTGTTAGTTTTCCCCGTTGTGTCCAATAAATGCCACAGGTTTTTGTATATTGTAGAAAATACTAGAAAGACTTTTCTACATGACCTCAATAATCTTTACCATCTAGAGATCTCTCAGTACTTGTAAGTCATGACACTGACAACCTTGAAGTTGCCTAGTTTTATGAATTTTCACTTGATGTTATTCAGCGAACATCCAAACATGGTATGTACTAGAAAGAGTGTAAGGAAAACTGTTGAAAAAAATCTAAGACAGTTTTTTTATTTCAGATATGAAATGTAAAGTAAAATAATCCAGGCCACGTTTAAAGAACTATATGTAGTTATCAGAATAAGCATATATTTCAAAATTAGTTTTCAAGCAGCATCTGCAAATAATGTTCTACATGGCACTCCAGTGTCACTGTAATCTCAGCCTTCAAATCCTAAGGTGAAATATACTTTATTTCAAATACAGAAAAGAATCATCATGTGTATATGCTAAACACTAAAATGGTTACTTCAGGAAGGAGCTATCAACACTGAAAATAAATGTGCATTACAATTTCACTGACTCTTCCTGTCCTCCTAGACGCCCAAAGTGCTGCCCTAAAGGAGCCTACTATGCCTGTGCCTCATGTACCCAATCTCTCCATATACGCAAGTCTACTTGTTATTTTTAGCCCGTTTGTCAGGGACAGCTGTTAAAGAGTGGAGGAGAAAAAACAAGAAGCAATGTAGAAAGAACACAGTCATGCATGATGGGACATGAGAAGGGTAGCAAAGAACAGACTGAACATAGTGTTCAGTCAAAACACTTAGTGCAAAAACAACCCAAGGACACTAAGAGGAAGTATTTGTAGCTAGTGATAACCAAAATGATGCCCTGTCCTAAGTTTTCCTAGTTTCCAGGGACTGGGAAGTTGCTGTAAGGCTCATTAATTACAGGTCAAGTTCCCAATAGTTGTATCAATATTTTGTGATTAAAAAAAAAAAAGAGGAATAAACCAATAACCAACCATCTTCACCCTCTGGTAGGGTTTCTTAACACCATCTCACCTAAATTAAGGACTTTGCAGGTGTTAGCTATCCTGAGCCATCACAGTGAAGTCTTTACCCTTTGATTTAATCACAGTGAGCCCCGCAGTGGAGGCACATTATTATTACCATTTAATGTATGAGTAAGTTAATCTCTCTAAAGTTTGGTTTTCTCAAAATTTCACAGATAATAAGTAGCAGAGACCAGATTTAAATCCAGGTCTGTCTGACTTCAGAGTTTAAACTCTTAAGCATATCATTGGTCTCTCTACTTTTATTTTTCCATAAACTAGAAACTGTAATCTACCCACTAGTGTCCCCAGTTGTAGGCATGGCTCATGTGGCTGTGCTTTTAGAACTGTGACTACATGGAAAGACCCAAACCCTTGCCTCAGCTTTTGCAGCACCAGGAAGCCACAAGCAAGGTTTTGTTTCCAGCGGCTGGTGTTGAAGGAGGAGGAGGAGGAGGAAGAGGCAGAGGAAGGACGGAAGGGTGAGGATTGCTGAAGAGAAGTCCCAGGTGCAATTTTACCTGCATTCTGTTGGGATGGGCATAGACCCGTGAGCGACGGTCAAAGGTCTGTCCCACGTGGTAAGGCGGGAACCGCCGCCGGTACTGAGGGCGATACTGGGGGCGGCGCAGCTGACTCCTGGCCCCAGAGAACTGCCCGTCAGTGGCAGGGGGGTCAAATCCTTCACTGCTGCCGCTCCCTTCCTCCTCCTCCTCCCCAGCATACTAGCGAAGCAAAGAAACAGAGATTCAGAAGACGTTTCAGCAAGGAAAGAACCAAAGAATACCTCTTAGGGTGAATATCACCAAAAGAAAAATATCTCCCCAAAAGGAATAATCCTTTTTTTTTTTAATACAAAGTGCATTTAACCCAGATTATGTGATAACCTGGGATAAACTACATTCAGATTAAAGTAGATCTATGCAGATAAAATACCAAGAAGCAGAAAAGCAAAAGCAATCACTCCATAATAATTTCAAGTCATCTAATTAGTATTGAGGAGTATCAGTTGACCAACCACCCAAGAACATCTACAATGTTAATAATATTTACCTTGGCCACATGTGTCTCCCCCAACATTTGCCATCCGCGGGGGCAAAGTCAGGGCAGTCAAGGAAAAATGTATTTTGTAGTGTTATCAACAGTTTGGTCCACATAGTATACTTCCTGCAGCTACTTTCAAAGTGTGGACAGGGTCTCCATAACCCTTTGGGGGGTTATCAAGATCCACCTATTCTCATAAAGCTATGAGGATGCTAATTGCCTATTCCCATCTCATCATCTCGTGAGTGTATGGTGGGGTCTCCCAGAGCTACAATGACATGTGGCCTCAGCAGACTGAGTGCAGGAGCTATGAGAACTCGGATGTCTTCTGTTAAATCAAAGACCAGAGATTTGTAAAAACATCAAACAATACTACTCTTCTCACTTAATTTCATGGAAAGTTACATTTCCTTTATATGTTCAAG
Source organism: Lasiurus borealis (assembly GCA_004026805.1). Lineage (NCBI taxonomy): Eukaryota > Metazoa > Chordata > Mammalia > Chiroptera > Vespertilionidae > Lasiurus > Lasiurus borealis. The sequence continues at coordinate 10,826 of PVJN01014029.1, forward strand.
AATAAAGTTTTAATTGTACATTAACAGATAGTAATAAGTAATGGATACAGGTAGTTTCTAAATACAGATCTTAATGCTCAGCCAGCATGGCTTAGTGGTTTAAGTGTAAACCTAAGAACCAAGACATCACGGTTCAATTACCAGTCAGGCCACATGCCTTGGTTATAGGCTGGATCCCCAGTGAGGAGGCATGCAGGAAGCAGCTGACCAATGTTTCCCTCTCTCCCTTCTTCTCTAAACTCAATACAAATATAATAATTTTTTTAAAAAATATAGGTCTTATTAGCAAAGGGAATTATTGACCCATTATGTAACTTTTCCTGTATTTCAACTAGTAGTTTATATTTAAAAATGAAAGCTAATAACAAAATATCCCTCAAAAAACTTTTTATTTAAAATCTTACTTTAACTGAAACCGGTTTTGCTCAGTGGATAGAGCGTCTGCCTGTGGACTGAAAGGTCCCAGGTTCGATTCCGGTCAAGGGCATGTACCTTGGTTTCAGGCATATCCCCAATGGGGGGCATGCAGGAGGTAGCTGATCGATATCTCGATGTTTCTAGCTCTCTATCCCTTTCCCTTCATCTCTGTAAAAAAATCAATAAAATATATTTTTTTTAAAAATCTTACTTTAAAGTGGGATGTGCAGATGCCAAGTAGTCTTATGGGAAGTGACTATAGTTATTAAAAATAGCTAAATTAAAAATTAACACAATGAGCCATTTCTTCTGGAGGATGAGAATATTTAAGTTTTAGAATTTTCCAGTTCAAGCCAACATGGGCAACTAAATTCCCCAACAGGAAATGCTTCAAAGAGCTTTTCAGACAAATCAAGCCATTATAACTTCATATAACCTGAATCAGATGTGACCCTCAATTACGTAATGACGTATTAACAGAAAAAGATGTGCACCAAAATATTAAGTGTGAGACTTCATACATTTTTTTTTTCTTTTAGGCTTTTTGTTTCTTTTTAAGCTGTATACAGACAATCTCTCATTTTTACAAAATGAGAATAATGGCAGCACCATTAACAAACATGCTCTTGAGCTCCTAAGGACTAAAAACATAAGAAAAAAACATTTATGTGCACTTTCAGAATTTTGACATTTCTAAATATTTTTTACATGAATGACTTCAAATTTCCAGCTGAGGAGAAAGGTCTCTAAAGGGAAAATGTTCACTAAAGGTTCTACAACTGTGCTTCTGAATTAACCTGGGAGTCAAAATAATAAAAACTACAAGCTCCGTGAACCTGATGAACTTGCGTTAATCTGACATAGTAAATGCTCATTCCGACCTCCACCCCCTGCACAGCTAATTGGGGGAAAAAAAAAAAAAAAAAAAAAAAAAAAACAGATTAAGCAAAATGTGGGTAAGAAAAATACAGAAACAGGAAAATAAGATGCCATAAGCAATCTGATAAAAATCAATTTGGGCAGGGTGAGAAGATGACAGAATGAAGAGGGAAAGCATTCTGATAAGCAGAAAGATGTGTCTATCAAAGCATGGGGATAAACCATTCTCAACCTGCATACACTTTCTTCTGGTGAGATTTTTCACGTTCTTCTTGGGTAACTGGCATAGCCACACAACCCTGCGCCCACAAAACATCTGGAGTTTTATTCTATGGTGCCAGTCCCAGGTACTAATTCCTGAAACATCAAAAAGTGACTCAAATTTATAGAATCCTCATGACCACAGATAAATGGGATTCTTTTGGGGTGTTTTCGGAGTATTTAGATTGCGTCTCCTAAGAAAGCTCTAGCCAGAGACTTGGTTGTAAAACCTTTCACCTGGATTGATGCCAATCTGAAGAAGGATAAATCCAGACAATTACTTATTACTTCTACATTTACTTTAAAATAAAGCAAATGCTATGCTAAATAAAATAGCAACTTACTTGATATTTCTGCGGCCAACACTGTTTATTGCCTCTTCCTAAGCTATCCCTATTCTTCCTTGCCAAACGCTGATTTTCTTCGAGACCAGCAGTGCCAGTGCCAGTGCCACGGGATGAGCCACAGGTCTGAGCCAATCCCAGAAATCCCATTCCCCTTCATCCAGAGAATGCCCTAAGGCAAGATTCTGGTCCCGGAAAGGAGACCAATGAAGAGAATGCCTTTTTGACAACCTTGGCACAGCCTACCTTAGTTAAGCTTTCTTGTTATAAGACGATTAAAAGTCTGTTATTTGAAGCCAAGCACATGCACAGTGATACAACTTTTCAATGGCAAGTATAATGAGACCAGTGGCTATGCATAACTTCTGGGTATGAAAATGAAAATTTTCCATCAAAACCAACAAACAACCATCATTTTGTGTTTGTGTGGCCAGGGGAAGACACAGTATCCACCTGCTCCAAGTACGTACACTCAATTTCGGCTGTGCACATTTTTGCAATCACCACTTAGGAAGAGAGTCCAACATACATTACGGGGAGGTCCACGGCGTCTGCCATAGTAACCGCGTCTGTAACGGCGCCGATCAGCAGCGTAACGGCTCCCTTCTACAGGAACTCCATCTGGGCCAGTCACATTGGCTGCTTCGGCACCCTGAGACAGAATAAAGACACCCTCAACATTTAAAAGAAGCTGGGCCAGTGTGGTTCAGTGGTTGAGCATTGATTTGCTGGTTCCATTTCCGTCAGGGCACATGGCTCGATCCCCAGTAGGGGGCATGCAGGAGGCAGCCAACTGATGTTCAATCTCTTTTCCCTTCCCAGTCTCTAAAAATCAATAAAAACATATTTTTTAAAAAATTTAAAAGAAGCTAACCCCCCCCCCCAAAAAAAAAAAACAGCCTTAGACAATCAAAATGTTAAGGACTGACAGACTGTACTATCAATTACTATCGTTAGGCATCAAAAATATAGCCAGGTTTTAGTACTGAAATGTATACGGCTTGTTTGCTCACGCAGCCTACGCTCTGCCTTCAAGTTTGGTCATACTAGGTTCAAGAGCAGTGTGTACCTCTTTGACAAACACAAACTGGTCAATGTATCACAACTATAAAAGAAAGAATGCTAGGCCAGGAAGGAATACTCCTCAGTGGAAAACAACTGAGATAACGGTATCTTGCTAGAAAATGTTACCCAGAAGTACCAAGAGAATTTCCACTCATGGGCTCACGTGGCTCTGGCCAGCAATGACCAAGAGCAAAATTTGGGAGCAATGAGAAAGAAGGGTCGGGGATTTAGTAATAGTTTCTATACATGTAGTCCCTCTTTAGACCTTCCTATTCTCCTCAGGACAGACTTAGCATTCTTATTCTCCTACAGAAAGAGGAAATAATGCTTCAAGCACATAAAAAATTAGAGCCTCAAAAGAGTATATTTCACACTCTATATCAATTTGTAAAACCTCAAGTTCTGAAAACATAGAGGAAAAATTACCTGACAAAGCAAAATTTTAGAGATCATTACAGGCCAGTATTTGCTGGTGGATGATTCAAAACTCCAAGAGATTTGCAAGGTACCATGGGGATCAAATCAGGACAGACATCATTTAAATTGCTATATTAAATGAAATAAAGTGTTGTTTGTTTTTTTTTAGAACAGAACAGGTTGGGATCAGCTAAAAATACAGACTACGGAATGGTATGTATGTATGTGTGTGGGAAAAGCACATGTGGGAGTTAACTAGTGATTCGCTCCATTATTAGTTTTACAATTCAGCCGCCATGATTAAATGCCATGGTGGTTATAACATATATATGTCTTTAAGATGTTTTTTTTAATGCTATGGTATTTTATTGATATCTATAAGACTGCTGTCTAAAAGCAAAACAGAAGGACATTACTAATATTGGAAATTAAATAATAACAGCATTAAAAATATCCAGATACATTTCAAGATGATCAATTAGTGTCCTCTGAATAAAGTTGTTATACAGTCCATCAAAAAGCCTCCAGCTTTCCACAATCTAACCCAAAGATTCAATTGAAATCTTCTTTGAGATTAAAACATTCTTCACTGTGTATTACTTGTATTATTAAAAAAATCACAACCTGAAAATATTATTTGTATAAGTCAAATTTCACCTCATTTAAAATTAGCTTTCCTTCCATAATTAACTAGGACTCATCATGTATTCAACGAGATTAAAACATTCTTTTATAATATATATCAAAGAATGCTTATAATGACATCCAATAATCAAAAATATTTCTACTTAAAAGTCACTTCTTCCTGTTAATACAAAAACATCCAAAGTAATGTGATTCCTAAGGGCTGAGAGAGGATTTACTCTGCAAGAAAACTTAAGTGCCAGCATACTCTGAGACCCAACCCAACCCTCTCACCTTCTCTCCTTCGACCACATCAAACTCTACAGTTTCTCCGTCTCCTACACTGCGCAGGTATTTTCGTGGGTTATTCTTCTTGATGGCAGTCTATGAGAAGAGACATTCTAAGTAAAGCGTATATCAATACTGGTAACATTTCATTGCTTCCAAGTTTACTGGGTATATTGAAGACACAGGTGACTTATTATTACTTTTTAAAATTATCATTCTCCTACTAACCTGAATCTCTAAAATAACAAAACAAACAAAAAACACTATTAAAAAAAAAACAGAATGTGTAGTAGTATTCTGTTACAGCCTGAACACTCAGTCGTGATACTGGATATATTAGTTCCCTCAAACTAGTAATCATCGAAGATTCAGACAGTAGCTCTATCAGTGGGAGTGGGAGTGAGGATGCCTTTATGAAATCTTACACACACAAGCACGCATTTTAGGTATAAAGGTTTCTGTAAACAAGAGGAGCTGCTAACCTCAAAAAGTATTAAAAAGCCCAGCTGGTGTAGTTCAGTGGTTGAATATCGACCTACGAACCAGGTCACGGTTTGAGTCCCAGTCAGGGCACATGCCTGGGTTGCAGGCTTGATCCCCAGTAAATGGGGTGTGCAGGAGGCAGCCAATCAATGATTCTCTCTCATCGTTGATGTTTCTCTCTCTCTCTCTCCCTTCCTTTCTGAAATCAATAAAAGAATTTTTTAAAAAAAACTATTAAAGAATGTATGTGAAAGGGAGGAGGAATAGTGAACAGGAAAAATGAATTAGAATATGCCAAGGTGGAAATATTGCAGATAAAAATATGCAAAGTTACCTCAGGAATCAGAACATGGCTGATAATCTGGCCTTTCCCCCAACCTGCCCCCATTTTATGGATGAAGAAACATGAGGCTAAAAGCGATGTATCCAAGGTCATATTTAAAATGCAGCAGGCGAGAGGATGGGTGGGGGGAAGTGGGGAAACTCTTATACCTGTACTGCACTTCTATATGTACTCAGTATTTTCCCCACCACACCATGCTGTGTCCCTGACAATACATGAAAAGGTTAATAAAGATGTTACCCTGCATTCAACATCTGCACCTAAACATCTGCTCGTGAGCCGACCTTCCTTTTTCAACCAGCAGAGGGGAGTGCAACAACTCCTGCAATGAATTCCCATCCCTTTAGCTGCTATCTCTAAATAGTTAAAGGGGCTCTGAGTTTCTATGGAACTGGGTCAACCTTATTTTATAAAGCGATTAGGCATGTGTAATCCGGCCCTTCCCTTACTCTTGAGTAGGAGGGAGAGGGGAAAAAAAATAAAAGAATGAGCCAATAGAGCAGAGACTTCACCCACAGAGGAAAAAGGCAGTTCAGGACAGGATATATGCGCACGCAGCCGGGCCGCCCGAACACTCAGCCATTCCAAAGCCAGCCCCTCCCTGCCGGCTCCTTCCCCTTTTCCTGTCAGACTGGGCAGGCCTCAACACAGGGAGGTGACTCACCACACAGCCTCACAGGGGCTGGAATCAGGTCACACGCTCACTCCCAGGCCAACAGAGCTGGCCACTAGCACCGAATCTTGTGAGGTCCTTTCACTCCAGCAGTCACCCAAAGCAGGGTCCCTTCCCCAACAGGTCTATTAACCCCTTGGTATGACAAGCAACACTTCCTGTCGGTCTGCTACGACTTTAAAAAGTCAATGTATGTGAACAACAACAACAAAAATCTACCCAAGCCATCTAGGTACAACTGAAATACATCCAGTCAAGTGGACATGTAAACAATAAAAACCACAAGCAGAGAGCTTCTTCTTAACTATCACTATCTCCAGTCACCATACCCCACACACACACATACACACACACCCCTAAACAGAAGGGAACAAAAACACTGAAAACCAGATGCTTGACAGAGCCCTGTAGGTAAATATGCTGCTGATAGCATATAGCAGGGAAGCAGAGAGGCAGGGACTAAGAACTGCACACACATTTGGGACAATTCCTGGAATACTGAATATACAAAAAACAAATAGTAAGGTAAGGGTAGGTATGTCTTCTTTTCACCTCTTTTGTACAGTAAGTCCAGGATACATGGTAATAGAACGAAGAACATCCTAGACTGAGATCCGGTAGCAGAGACACCCATGTTTCCCATATGTTACCCATTTTCTACATCTGCTCCGCTCCTAAGGCGGCGTGGGGCCTTCTGACCTGGCCGGGTGCGAACCGGGCCTACCTCTAACAGGGGTGAGGGTGAGGACGAGTCCTGGGGATGGGGAGTTTCCTCCCATCTCACACACACACACCCACACCCTAACCATCTGCTTTTGCTGTGCTGTTTACTTCAAGTCAGAGCTGCTCCGATAGAGGAGCTTTAACCAACACCCACCGGGGCAAAAGCCAAATGGGCTCTGGCCAAACGCTAAGGGGAACCCCACGGTCAGGAGAGTAGAGCACCCAGCACGGAAACAACGTTTCTGCTCGGGACTCCGGAGGGCCCCGGAATTTAAAAGCGGCCTCACTAGATATGACTGCAGGCCGTTGGAAAATACAAACTGGCTGAAAACAGTTACTGTGATGGAACAGAGGAGCTCCTCTGCCAATCGTAACATGTGGGACGGAGCTCTCCTGCCAAAGCAAGAATCACAGGGAGCGTTTCGGGCAGCGTGCGTTCTCCTCCCAGGAGCACACCCCGTGCCCTCCCCCTCTCCCCCACAGGCATGAATCTCCTCCACCGCAAGGGACCCCAGGACACTTGCAGCCAGGGGAGCAAGCAGCTGGTCCTGGGCTAACCCCAACCTGTCTTCAAGGCACCCTCCTTCCCCCGCCTCCCCAGGGAGCTGACAGCAGCCCCGCCCTGGCTCACTGCTCTCCCGTAACATTTCTGCAGAGACAGCGCAGCCCGGCCCAGCTCTCCGTGGCTCCTTCTAGCATTCCAGGCCCGTCCTTGCTCTACCGATCCCCCTTTTAACTCGCATACGCTCCAAGTAAAACACTCATGAAGAGTTTAGGGTCGAATCATGATGGACTGCACTCCATCTGGGAATGGCAAACGGCAGCACATCATCGACACCCCACTTTTCACATGTAAAAATGTACACATGTGTTACCCCCCTTACCTGATGCACAAATACATCTTCTTTGGTGTCATTTCTGTTGGGAGATAAAAAGGACACAATTTAAAGGTACGAGGTACGCGAAGAAAGACTTAAAAAGAACAAATGCTGTAAGAGTGTTTAGATTTCAAAACACAACACAAGTTTTGGTGATTGTCCTCCAAACTCACTTCAGATGCCCGGACGCCACCCTCCCTGCACCCTGCTGCACCCCCACGGCACCCACCTTGCTCCTGCACAATGCCACCGTGCTTAGATGCAAGTGTGCGGATGCCACACACCGAACTATCCCTCTCCTCTCATCTCTTTCTGAGTCACGTGGCATGTAATCAGAGCCCCAGATTTCCCTCCCGGCAAAAGCAAAGCTAGACAGTTAAAAGGACAAGGCACAGCTGTGATCTAGGCTCTCCTTACACTGAAACCAAAAACAGTCACCCATCCCCTCAACATCACCCCACCCTAACTCATCCCCCCCCCCAACTCTCACCAAAACAGAAATGGGAGGGGGAGAGGGTTTGAGAATGGGGCAGTGAGGTAGGGGTAGGGGGGAAGCAAAGCAAATGACAGTATCATGTGAAAATGTAATGCTCCCAACAGCCTGCACTTATATTCTCATTCCTATACGGTTAGGAGTTGTTACCATAGCGTAAAGAAAACACTGGTTTCTCCACAGCCCTTGGCCTAGACCCGGGTTAATAGTTCCAGCTCAATTACGCACTAAGCTGTGTGACCTTAGGAAAGTTGCCTGACCAGTCTAAGCCTCTGTTTCTCCATCTCTGAGATTAGGGATATGGACTCCATTACCCTGTGGGCTCTCCCCACTTCGGATTTATCGCCCCCACCCCTTTTTATCTTTTAATGGGACTAGATTTTATAAAATAAGTTACTTATCAGTGTTCTGGTAATGACCAGTAGCTTAGAAATGAGACTATTGATAGTGCTTACCAATCTTAAAAACTTATACAAGTCACTAAATCAAGTACGGTAAAAAAAAAAAAAAAAATTATAACAATTGGTACCACAATATAAGTATGTATTTAAAACATGTAGAGACATACATACCGATTTATAAACCCATATCCATTTCTGACGTTGAACCATTTGACAGTGCCAAGGACTTTGGTGGCTAAAATAGATTAAGCAGATAAATTAGTAGCTGACCTACCCAGAGATAAAGCTCATATCACGTAAGGTCTTGATAGCATTATACAAAGCCTACACATACCCGGGGGGGGGGTGGGGGGGGCATGAAAAGCTTAAGCCCAAAATATAATAGAAAAAGAAAAGGGGGCAAGTGAAGATATTATGGGGAATACTTTTCAGAACCTTCCCTGTTAAACTTTTCAGTGAAGTCCTAAGATAAGGGTGGTCATAAGTCTATTTAGTTCTGCAATAATTAAAATTGAGAAACACTGTTTAAAGTTCTAACCCTGAAAAATGTGATGAGTGCAAAACAAGGGTCACAATGAAGGAGAATGCAGGTGGATGAACCAGGTAAAGTACAAGTGACCTTAACACATTGCATTTTTACTTTGAAGTACTGGCAAACTTTATTAAGTGAAAGAGTAGCTCCTAGTTAATCTACAAAGATATAACATAAAGTAGCCTGTCTAGTTGCCAGTTGGGGCCTATCAGAGTCAAGAGTAATAATAGAACTGGTGCTGTCTCAACCTGGTTCTGTACTCACCACCCTGAGACATGATGTAACAGGTCTTTTCAAACCACAGTGATGCATTTGGGCTTCTGTTTCACTGCCTACCCTACTCTCTGCAGTTGGTGGGAATCAAAACCCAAGGTTTTCTATAAAATTCCCTCTTAAACTTGATGATGGGCTTTACTTCGCATCATGGGGAGGACCATTTCTGTACTCCAGATTTCAACACAATTTAAGAGAAAAACCCAATAGTTTGGTCACATAAGTTGTACTTTGCAGATTCATAATTATGTCAGCCATCAAGTATGACTTGAGACGACTCCTTTAAATCAACTGTGAATGTCAAATTCAGCAGCTCTATGAAATGCCTATGCCTAAATTCAGAAAAATGTATAAAGCAATTATCAAGACTCAATGAAACAGGAAATGGGACAATCAAGTACCTTAAGAAAAAAAAAAAAAGAAAACTTAGCAGAGAATGAAAGTAACAATTAACATTAATTCATGCTGCCTCTCTAAGAGATTAACTTGCAAGGATAAACAGTAAGGATTCAGTTCTTTTAACTCAAAACTAAAACAGTAATTGGGACTGGCTTTGTTGTGGGCAGGGTTAAATCTGAGTGTTGCTAGATTGATATGCTTGAGGAAATATTTTAGCTCTCTTTGTAAAAAGAAGAAGGAAAAAAAAACAACTATATTCTTTACGCCTCCAGAGGCACTCAGCCCACTACTGACTGAGCAATCTCTGGCTGACACCAAGAAAGGGAGATCTTCCAGTGATGAGATTAAACCATTAAAGCTGCAGTTTTAGGCCATTTTAACTAGAGCAGTAGGGCCAAAAAGGAAAAAAAAAATTATGTTTCAGATGCAAACGTGCACAGAAGTGGCCTGTTTTTGATAAACCATATGCTTTTCAGCCATACATTATTTCTAACGATTTGTCACTGTGCCTCCTTTCACTTGCCCTAGTGACCTAGGAAAATATAATGAAAACCGTTTCTGACTCATTTTCATATAAGTAAATGCCTACCATTGTCAAAGGAAAAACCTTGACTAGAAAGCCAACATCAATAGGGGGAAAGATAAAAAAAAAAAAATGATTTCCAAGTCTAACGACAATCAAGACTGAAGGTCATTTTACTCCCCAATGTAGTTTTAAAATTGTTCCCTAATTCCACAAATATTTCTTGATGATTTCATAAGGCCAAACACATTCATATACACTTCTTGCTTTCAAAACATAAACTTACAGATACACTGGGTGAAGAGGAGACAGAGGAAGACCATGTATATATATATGGCTGTTCATCAGAAGGGAGTATTGTTTCACTCAGGTATACTACTTTTCCTGGCCTCTACTTGGCTGTTATGTCCACTGAAGTTAAAGATTGTTTGTGACCAGAATGGGAGACTCCAAAACCCAAATGCCATTGTCAGCCAGCCCTGTGCCTGGCACATTTTAGGCACCCATGTGTTTTTGCTTGGCAAAGGAAAGGGGGATGGCAGAACACAGTGGACAGGGACAAGCTGTTTAAGATGTCATTTTGAGAGTTTTGGAGTTCTGGTGGAAAGATGAAAGCCTTCCAGACTGGTCACCAGGATGTGGTGGAGGCTAATAGCAAGTGGTGGTTGACGGAATTAGCGTTATCTGTTTCCTTCATCTCTCACAATCCAAAAGGTTAGTTCAGATCCAAAAGGGTAGATGGATTAAGTGACCTCAAAATTCCCTTTTGTACAACAGAAAAGGAAAAAAAAAAAAATGGAGCTATCTGTACACCCCTTCGGATAACCCAAGGCTGACCCTCTCAGACATGTGGCATGGAGGGTTCCAAGAAAACACTCGTGGGAAATATCACAATTCGATACTGACAAGGCTGGTAAGCTCAGCAACACGAGGGCTATTTCAGGTCTTTAACCTGCACAGGTTGCCTTTAGCATGTGGCTGGCAGTAACTGCGAAAGCCCTGGGAATGACCCGGGACAGCCGGGCCTCCCCAGGAGTGGAGCGGGGACTCGTCTTTCTTCTTCACCTCATCCCCTTCAGCTTTCCTTCCTGGAAAAACTTGGGCAGGCTAGGAGAGACCCAGCGCCCCCCACCCAACACGCTGACCATGTCTCTGAAGGATGCTGCCGCCCCCGTCTCTCCAACTCTCCTGTTTGGAAGAGAGTGGGTGGCACAGGCACAAGCGCCCTGGAGAACGCTCTTCGCCGCCCGCCTGCTTGGCTCAGCCCGGCGGAGGCCCCCCACGGGGCGGACCTGAGACCCCAGAGCCCCGCCCGCAGACACCCTCTGGGGCTCTGCTCCCCGAACCTGAGCGTCTTATCTGCCTGCTTCCTTTTCCTCCGGGACAAGTCCCCAGATAACGACGGACACGACAGACGTCACATCCACCCTTCCTCTACCAAGTTTTTCCAGCTGCTGCACCAAACGCGCTCCCCGCTCCAGTCCCGGAAGAAGAAGAAAGCGGGGTGGCGACTGGTAAACAGGTTTTTTGTTGTTGTTTTTTTTTGCTTTTTTGCAGCAGCAGCAGCAGTGGGCACAGCGAGGGGCAAATGCACCAAACCCAAACCCACGAGGATTGCGACACCCCCCGCCCCCCACCCCTGCTCCCCAGCCTGTGGCCCTCCCCGCGACGCATGGCGCCCTTCCCGAGCCCGAGTGGGAAGGGCGTCGGGGACAGACACCTGAGCCTCCCAGCAGGAAGCCTTGGCACCTTTTCCACCCCGTCCCTCCCTGCCTCCTGCCAGCGCCTCCCTCTTTCCCGAGAGGAAATCCTCTCCCCACCCAGATGCTCAGCATCCACTCCCAAGTCATCATCGCCCCGCGTGCCTCTCTTCCTACCTCCATCCACCTCCATCCCCGCCCCGGGTCCCCCCACAACACACACACCGCCGCCCCCTTTTTCTCCGGGGACGGGAGCCTCCTTCCACTTGGAGAAGGCGCCGACAGTGGCCCACACGCAGGGAGGGCGCCCCTGGCCGGCCCGGGACCCGGAGGGACGCGCACCGCCGGCACCGGCCGGCGAGGCGGAGCGCAGAGCGCCACGCGCTCACCTGGGAGCGCCCGCAGGACCGGCGGCTGCAGCCACCTGCGCTGGGACCCCGGCGTCCCGGGAACCCCTTCCCCGGGGAAGGGGAGCAGGAGGAGGAGGGGGAAATGCCCATGGAGATGCCCACACGTGCTCGGCGGCCCGCTGCCGCCCGCTCGCCCGCCCGCCGCACCGCCCCGCCCCGGGCAGCCAGCCCTTCCCCGCCCGGCACCCTGACTCACCGAGAACTTTTTTCTCCGCGTCCTCGTTGCCGGTGGGGGCCGAAGAGGCGGGGGCCGCGGGGCCCAGGGGGGCGGGGGTCGCGTCCCCACCCGGGTTCCCGGCGACGAGCACCGCGGGCGCCGTGGCCGCGGCCTGGGGCGCGCCGCCGCCCACCGGGCTCTTGGGCGCGGGGTCTTGGGGGACCGCGGCGGCCGCCTCCGCCGGAGCCTGCGGGAGGGCGGTGGTGGTGGAGGTGGTGGTGGTGGTGGTGGTGGTGGCCTCGCCCGCCTCGCTCATGCCGCCTCCTGGGCTCTCACTCGGGCACCTCGGTGGCGGTTGGTCGGCGGTTAGCGCGGCTGGTGGTCGCGGCGGCCGGGCTCGCTCTCGGGGAGGCCGGTGCGGAGCTCGCGGCGCGGGCGGCGGCGGCCGGGGTGGGGTCTCGCGGCGGAGGCGGCTCGAGCTCTCGGGCTGCGCGCTCGCTCTTGGGCTCCTCGCTCGATCTTACTGCCCCAAAAATGGCCCCGCACAAGTTTTTCTAGGCGGCGCACGGGCCGGGGAGGGAAGGGCGGGCGAGGGAAGAGGGTGGGGAAAGTTGGCTTCGGAGTTGGGCACCGACTCTCATTAGCATTTAAAGGCGCCCGGTGCCCTTTGCTACCCACCCATCCGCTCGGAGTCCCCGGGGCGCAGCGGCCGGGACGGGGAGGCCGGTGGGGAGAGCCAGCAGCAATGAGGTCTGCGGTTTTGCAGGGCGTTGCAGGAAGTTTTCTGCAGGGGAGTGCGTCCTGCTATGTGTGTGTGTGTGTGTGTGTGTCCCTGGGTTGGAGAGGAAGAGGGGAGACCTCTTGCTCCCCGGGACCTCGGGGCCACCTGGAACGGACCTGGAGGAGAGGAGGAAACCAGGGCATCCAAATTACGCGGCGCCTGGTCTCCCCCCCACCTCCCCCAACAACACTTGTTTTTACTCAGCATTGATCAAGCACCGGAAACTATTTGATACGGCAATTAAAGAACTGACATGATTAAAATCTTTTAAGACGATCTGACCACTGAACTCCTGAAAGAGATAATTTACGGGGTCATTTCCCCTATACAACCCACAGGTGAGGACATGGAAGTCCAGCCCCTGGGAGGATTCATTTGCACCCCATTTAACAGGCAAGTAGCGAGCTGTTGAGGGGTTTTAAATAATGTAGTTTAAAAAAACAAAAAAATAAAAATAAAAACAACCCTGAATGCATCTACCTCCTTCCTTCTGCTCCCATTGCCTGGGCGATCATCTGGTGAAAGCTTAAAGCAACTGAGCCCTCAGGCTCCCCGGGATGTGACAGGTACTGAGAACAATCACCCAAGAAACGCTGTCCCCGTTGGAAAAGCCAGCATGGCCTTCGGAGAATGGACCGGGGTATGCTACACCATGTACATGCCAGAGGGAGCTGGTCTGGAATACAGAACGACCCGGGCTTTGCCTCTGGGGCCCAGGCTAACCTAGGTATGAGTTTGGGGCGCTGCTCTTTTATTAACCGGGTAAACTGGGGCTGGGTATTCAAGAGTGGGCTTCCTCCTTCATGAGCGTTTCTGAAAGGGGCTATGGGAAGTAGATAAGATTATCCTAGGTGACTCCAGTGTCTGGTCACACAAAAGCTCCTTTTACCCCCTCCCTTCCCTATTACCCCAAACCATTTACCTATTTCCCTCCCCCCGCCCCCGAATTATCTGTGGCTGTCTAGCCCCCACCTCAGGAGGATAGGGTAGGTATCAAGTGTAACTCATTATGTTTCCACTGGTTAGCACAGAGCCTAGCATAACAGTAAATGCTTTACTAAAGGAAAGCAAACAAAAAGACCAAATTGTTCCAGACTTAATTACTTATCAATACATTCGTTACCAATAATTTTGAAATCATCCTGCATTATTACTTTCTTCCTTCAGCCATGGGAAATACTCATTAAATTCTTAGAAAAAAATAGAAAAACATGGGATTTTTTTTTTTACTTTTCCATGTACTTCATTGATAGTTTTAAAATTACAAACTCCTACATGTTTTATTTTGACTAAGTTTTATTTTAGTTTGATTTCAATATAGAGCATACAGAAATATATATATATATATAGATATATATATATATATATGCTTTAAAAATGCTATTCTAAAAATAATTTTAAAATGCTGGTCTAATTCTAAACATGATTAAATCACTTAATATTTTTTAAGATGATAATCATAAACTTGAATTATAAGCATGATTTATTCTCATGAAGACTGGCCATTGACTTTCTTATCCAACAAAATAATTATCATTGCTATTTACTATGCAGAATTGGATTGCAGGAAAAACAAAGAGAGGAGATTATATATATATATATATATATATATGTGTGTGTGTGTGTGTGTATTTATATATATTTTAGAGGCCCAGTGCATGATATTTGTGCACGGGGGGTTGGGGGGGAGGGGGGAGCCTTGAACCAGCCTTCGCCCTCTCACAGTCTGGGATAGCCTTGGAGGATGTCCTCCTACTGGGGTGGGTCCGGCCTAAGCCAGCAGTCAGACATCCCTCTCTCAGCCTGGGTCCCCTTGTGCCTTACCACCCTCCTGCAGTGGAGGCGAGAGAGGCTCCCGCCGCCACCACTGCTGTGCTCACCAGCAGTGAGCCCGGCTTTTGGCTGAGCGGCGCTCTCCTGTGGGAGTGCACTGACCACCAGGGTGCAGCTCTTGCATTGAGCATCTGCCCCCAGTGGTCAGTATGTGTCATAGTGACCGGTCATTCCACCATTTGGTTGATTTGCATATTAGAGTTTTTTTATATAGGATATATATATAAATATATGTATGTATGTGTGTATGTATAGATATATATGTGTGTGTGTGTGAATATATATATTCACCCTTGGAAAATAATTCATAACTAATAGGTGCGGCCTCAAACCTCTGGAAGACCCTAACATAATTACAGATGCATCCTGGAATTTCCTAGAATTTGTGCTGGACCAGCTCCTGAATCTACTTATTTTCATCTGAAAAAAAACAGTTTCAGCAGCTGGGAGTTCTTAATACTGGGCTAAATAAATCTAGAGAACTAGTTAGAACAAACATGACCTATATTGTTTTAATAATCATAACAAGAGATCAACTTAGATACAAATGCTCAGCAAGTCAAACATTCCTTCGCTCACTCATTCACACACTCATTGACACATCTACTAAGCTCACACTGTGTGCTAGACAAAGCGCTACATTGAATGAGTATCCAGTGTTGATCAAGATGGAGCTTACTCTAAGCTTTTTCCAAGTGATGTGAAATAATTGTTTTCCTATTATTTCTAGTGTAAAATAATGTTATTTATTATATTGGAGATTAAGTGAAACAAAAGAAGAATCATAATCTAATCCTTGACAGCAGTCATTTTTTAAGCACTGACTGGTCTGATCAGGAAAACAAAAACCACTCAGTTCCTAGTGACTTTTGGAATTAGAGCTTCTACAAATGTTGGACACCCAGGGGAAGAGAAAGTCAAAGGTTCCGCTGAAGATTCCTCACCCAAGACCCTAAGCCACTGGTTTCCAAAAGCCCTCTTCACACCCCTGTAGACACAAGATCTCTCTGGAGGGTCTGAACCATTCCAGGACTAGAGTCAAGTTTTGTGAGCCATAAAGCGTATGCAATTTAGAGAGCTCGCTTTCAGAAAAAAAAAAAAAAAGTAAAATTACGAATACAAACGTGCTAAAGCCACTCCCAGAATCCTAGAAAGGGTTCATGCCAGAAAGGAGCCTTGAAGTTCAGACGTCATTATCCCTCACTGGGAGTTCACCCTGGTCAGCTATCTAAGCAACATAAAGGCAATTTATCTGGAAGCAACTTTGGACCTTTATCTGCCCACACATCTTCCTGTAATTGACTCTGGAAAACAATGGTTCGGCCTTCTAAATTTTGAGCAAGTGCCCTTCATTTCCCATATTGGGAAAGAGATTCTGGGAAATGTAGTTCCTGCCTTTGCTGATGCAAAGGATGATGCTGAGGTGACAAAAGACTACCCAGCATATCCCCCTAAGGTGAAAAAATGCAATTAGTTGAACAAGGAGATTGAAGAGAGTTTAATCCATTCAACGAATTAAAGCTCCAATAGATGGAAGTGTTGATCTATTAGCAGATCTGAAACTGGAAAACACTGAGGTATTAATCTAAACCTGACTGATGATAAAACACCACGGAAAGGAAATTGGTCAGTTAGGTATACAAAAGTAGAAGAACAAGAAAAGCAAAGGTTTTTTTTTTTTTTTTTTCATGGTCTCTGGTGATATTCCTGGAAGAAGGTACCCTGATTATAAGGCTCTGTTTGACATGCACTGATAATGCATTCAACACACTTATTGATCATTCTCATTATATGCTAAAAATAGCATTCAGATCAAGACCAGAATGCCTCTATCTTCAAAGAGGCTATGGTCTAGATCGGCAATAAGCAAATGAAATATAATTTTAGCTCCAAATGTGACCCACAGATCAAATTTTAAAATTTCTGGCAGCCAAGAAATAGATGAAATTAATTTAGGCAACTTGCAGTTTAGCTTGAATAATTCTCCAGAAGCCCATTATGGAAAAGTTCTGGCCCTTTAATTTGGACCACACATCTGTATGTAGCAATCCAGTGGTCAGCAAACTGCGGCTCGTGAGCCACATACAGCTCTTTGGCCCCTTGAGTGTGGCTCTTCCACAAAATACCATGGCCTGGGCGAGTCTATGTAGAAGAAGTGGCATTAGAAGAAGTTTAAGTTTAAACAATTAGGCTCTCAGAAGAAATTTCAATCATCGTACTCTTGATATTTGGCTCTGATGATTAATGAGTTTGCCCACCACTGTAGTAACCCATCAAGATAGTGCTACCTGCCAAGACTGGTTTGGCTCAGTGGATGGAACGTCAGCCTGCAGACTGAGGGTCCCGGGTTTGATCCTGGTCGGGGGCATGTGCCTTGCTTTCGGGCGCATTTCCAGTGGGGGGCGTGCAGGAGTCGGCTGATCAATGTCTCTCTCTCATCGATGTTTCTGACTTTCTATCCCTCTCCCTTCCTTTCTGTGAAAAATCAATGAAATGTATTGAAAAAAAAAAAAGATAGTGCTACCTGTTGGGCTTGCTTAAGCTGCCTTATCCTATACTAGGGCCCCAGTGCACGGATTCATGCACCTTGAAAGGAACTGTGGGCCGCAAGGCTGCGTTGGGCACAGGGGCGGGTCTTGGCCCATCCTCCGTGCCCCCACCCAGCCCCTTCTGCCATGGCCCCCAGTCCCCTGTCTACCAACAGCCCTACTCCTGTCGCTGCTGCCACTCTTAACACACTGATGGTGCCAGTCCAACTCGCACCTGCCGACTGCTTGTAGTGATGGGGGCTGGCGCCAGCCACAGGCAATGAGTTTGAGCAGCGGCTCCGGCAGCAGGTGCAAGCATCTGGCAGGACCACTGTGTGCAGGAGCAGAGAATTTTCAGTAACCACCAGAGGCTCGTCTCGATAACAGCGAGCAGTGGCCCACTTTGGTCTGGCGCCCCTGCCACCCGCTCCACCATCCCACTGCAGCCGATGCCCGCCACGTTCTCCCTGATGGTCAGTGCACATCATAGTGACTGGTGGTTCGGTTGTTCCACCGTTTGGTCTATTTGCATATTAGGGTTTTACATATATATATGCAAATAGACCAAACGGTGGAACGACTGGTTGCTATGATGCGCATTGACCACGGGGGACAGACGCTCACGGAAGAAGCTGCCCCCTGGTGGTCAGTGTGCTCCCACAGGGGGAGTGCCACTCACCCCGAAGCCTGGCTCATAGGGAGCAGGCCCAGGCCGGCAAGGTAGATATCCCCCAAGGAATCCTGGACTGCAAGAGGGCACGGGTTGGGCTGAGGGACCCTCCCCACTTCAGCTGAATGTTGTGCACCGGGCCTCTAGTGATATATAATATGCAAAGGGTTTACATGAAGCCTAATTCCACAATTCTGAATAGCTGTGAAATGTGTCACTGATACATTTTAGGGTATGAAAATAAAGTTAATTTACAATATCTGTTCTATACTGCCACTGTCTTTGCACCCATACTCTTTCCTTCTTTAACTTCAATATGTATTACCAAAGGAAAGTACAGATATACTATGGGTTTTCTTCGTTTTCATTAAAAGAACTAAGATTAGGGTTGGGGGGTTGACTGTGACTTCTATGGGAAGCTGAATTTAGGATTTGGATAATGTTGCACCTCTAGATCTGAGATTATTAAGAGGGGAGAGCAATTACTACAAAGTTATAAAAAGCAGGTTTTTAAAAAAATATGATTATTTCAGCATATGTTAATTTTATATGAAAGTTCAAGCTTCTAAGAGAGTGTGTTGTGTTCGTTTTGCTTCTATTGTTTTTATCTAAACTATTTAGATACATTCTTAATGTTTCTCTAAAGAATAGTAAATTGGTGCGCTTTTGGTTGAAGAACTTGAAAAGATTGTTTAGCAGATAAATAAGAACCTGAAAGAAATCTTAGTAAGTATCCATTTCAATCCTTCTCATTTTACTCAGTGAGAATCAGGAAAGTTAAACATCTTTCTCCAATTAATTCATCGATTTAGTGGCAACGCTAGAACCAAACCCTGACACTCACTCCAGTGTTCTTTCTACTACACAATTCTGTCTGAAAAAAATCCCCATGCTCTGGCATTGGATCTGGTGGTGTTTAAACTCCCTTCTTTCATTAAGTATATAACGGGAAATTGGTAAAATGTAAGAAACGTGCAGAGAAATCTGTAAACACTCAGAACTCATCTCAGAAATAGAGTCAACTGAGCAAGACTCTCTGGCCATGAGAAGATGTTCATATCTTTCCAATTAGGACCCTTGGAGAGGAAACCCAACAGCTGTGTAAAATTTTATGTTGTAGCATTTTGGAACTAACTCTCTGAAACAGTAAAATATACTCTGTTCTCCTCGAAAAAGCTTTCTTCTGTGTCTTTCAGCACAGATCACTTCTCTTTTTCTCCCTGTTTTAAGTCACTATTTTGTTAATTTTCATCCCCTTTGTTACTTCCCTTTAGGTCCTCACTTGTTTAAAAATTCTCATGGGACATATAATCTAAATTCTTGTCTAGAAGATTTAATGTCTTATTTTTTTTTATTTGGTAGATACAACAATTCTGAAAATTAGATCCTTAGCCAAACAGAGAAAAAAGGAAAAGCAGCCAGTAGATCTCTTCTTTAGTTTTTCTCTTCAAAATTCTTTCTCTTCTTTAATTGGAACTTTCCCTTTTAGTCAGACTTCCTTTTGATCACTATTAGAATCCTTAATTGCTCACTGTAGTGACCTATTTATTACTCTTTTTTTTTTTTTTGGAGATACCTGTTTCATTTGATTTTCATTCCCTTAACATGGGAACTTTGGGGTAGAGATTGAGAAAATTTTGGAGGATAAGGAAGAGCTTGCTCCTAATAAAATTGCAAGAGAGAAAAATTAATCAAGTACCCTCAGAGCTTTGATATCCACATGATAGGGTCATAATATTGGAAAAAAAATATTTGTATATATAGAAAAAGCACCATCAAGTAGCAATATTTGCTAGTAGATCTGAGTGTGTATTTATTTTAATACTGGTAGCCCTGCGCACGAATCCATAGGCCAGTAGCTTGCTGCCACCCTTCAGTAGCTCTCCGCCCACTGCTTCATCCTCCTGTAGCTCCCTCCACCCTTCTTCTTACCCCCCACCCCGCCTCCCCATAACTTGCTGCCCTGCCCCTCCTATAGCTCTCCTCCGCCTGCTTGTAGCTATCCTCCCACTGATCTGTGATCTGGTTGTTATGTGGTCAGAAGTGTAACAACCATTTGCATATTACATCTTTATTATATAGGATTTAAACTAAATAAAAGCAATGAGTAATATCTACCTCTTCCAAGTATTTAGATCTCTAGAAATCTTACTGCTCTCCAAGCAAATTCTTTCTAGTCCTCTTTCTTTTATTCTGCCTTTACCTGAATCCCATGCATTTATTATTATTGATGTTGGTCTTTTAATAAATATAAGATGTTGGGGAGCAGAGTTTGAGCAAAAGTAAGTATTATGATAGGATGCATGTGTCCTTGCTAAGGTGATAGGTTGCAAGTTACAATTGCAGATAAGTTTGTGAATTTTCAGAAACACATCCACTTAATGTTGTCTTGCTTCGAGGCATGAAATATATTTTCAAAGTTGTTTTAGTAAAAATACTCTTTTCTTTATTTATATTTCTGTTTAGGAAACTTAAAATGATTTTCAACATCTTGACCTTCAAGCCAGTTCTCCCTTCCCTTTAGCTTTTTTGCCATGGAAGGTGAAAAGCAGTAATAAAAGAATGGTTTAATTGTTAAAGATGGAGCAATTTTAGAATTTTTAAAGAAGCAGGTAAAAGTTTTAGAATTTAAAGCTATACCACACTAGGGATCCTCACAGTAAACATTTACATGAAAAATGAAAAATTTAAGACTTGTGAAATACCAAAAGGAAAAACTTAAATTCAGGTAGGCTAATTATTAAAAATAAGATTGCAGGAATGGTTTAGTTTGTTTTATTGAGGTAGTTACAGTACTTTGTTTTGATGGTAGTGGGTGAATTTTTGTGTGTGTATATGTTATATTTTATGATTATTATTAAATGCCACTAGGCTAAAAGCACATCGTCAGAATGATGGGCAATATAAAGCATGTTACAGTAAAGGAAAATAGGAAGAACAAAAATGAGATGGATTGACTCCATGAAAGAAGCTCTGAGCATGAGTCTCAGGAGCTGAGCAGGGTGGTCAAGGACAGGACATGTGGACATCCCTCATTCACAGGGCTGCCAGGAATTGGAGCTAACTCAATAACACAACACACACGTTATAGCAAAGACATATTTCACTACTTGGTGGCGGCCACTCGTATTCTTCTGTATCTTAATTTCCTGAGTTTCTACTCAGATTCAAGGTTTTTATGATATATAAATATAATGAAACAAAATATTGTCCTAAAGCTAAAGTATGGACTCTGATATTTAAAGGGACCTAAAATGGCCCTGCCAAAGTGGCTCAGTGTTTGAGTGTCATCCCACGCATTGGGGAGTCACTGGTTCGATTCCTGGTCAAGGCACTTGCCTCAGTTGTAGGCTTGATCCACACTAAGGGGCATGGAGGAGGCAGCAGATCAATGTTTCTCTTCCTCTCCCTTCTCCCTTTTTAAAGTCAATAAAAACATTTTTTTAAATTAAAGGGACCTAAAAGGTATTTTGGGGTCTAAGAAAATAGAATACCATGTTACTTGTATTTCACTGATATAAAATCATCCTAGCCAGCTATTTTGTTATCTCTAACAAGAGTAAACCAAAAGAACACAAGTTGTACCAAAAAGGATCCGTAATTGTGAGATGGTGAGAAATTTCATGTGATAAAACGAATTCAATGAACTTCTATTTGAGAACGTTCTAAAGACAATCTTTGCAGGTAAGAGGATGATGGTTGGGTGTAGTCTTGATTTAGTATAAAGGCCCACAGGGATGTGCTTCATTGGTACTTTATTACCCAGATTCGACAGGAGCAGGAGTCTTCTCTGGAGAGTGATCTCCACATCACTGTCACTTGACGCTTCTTCACAGCTTAGGATCTAAGATTCACTGTGGCCACTCAACAGGTATAACTGGGCACACCTTAGCCCTAGTTTCTGGTCTCAATATATTCAGGTCCCTCAAGATTAGTTGGCGTTTTCCTGACTCCTATTATGGCTGAAACTCTTAAGCAAGCTGTACATACCTTCTGAAATAGGCCACAGTGCTGTTTGAAATAGAAGTCTGTCAAGAAAGTGCTGGATTGGGGTTACTTATGCCTTTTCCTCCAGATGGGAACCAAACTCATATTGAGAGTATGTTCTGTAATCAGAGGATCTTTTCTAATCCCCTCTCAGACAAGAACTAGAAGGAAGCGACAAAAATTTCTCCAAGATAGAGGCTTTTTATTCTAATTCAGTTGACCCTTTTCATTTGCCATTCTTATTATTTCACTTGTTCTTAACTCTAGTACAGTTCATTTTTTAATTCATCTGATTCTGAGATCTTTCTTTCACGTATTGTTTTCCGTAGTAGTGAGGGTGGCACAATTCCTTGAATACTAAAAGGAGGCCTCATTTATCTGGTATCCCTCATTACCTAGGTACTAATCAGGGGCCTCATATTTATCATTTCTAATTCTCACGCCAGTTCTGCAAAATCGGTATCCTAATTTTACAGAGGAGGTAACCAGATTAGGGTCTTCCAAGATCCAAAGCAGGACCATGTATTCAACTCTACACTGATGCTTCCTATGGCTCTGTTCCGTATGGATTATAGGAGGATACCAGCTCTGAAGAGCAATCTAGCATTCATTCAGAGAGGCAAGTTTGTTTGAAAAGTGTAACTTCCTCCTCCTGTCTCCCTCCATTTCTGTCAAACTCAGAAGCACATACACATGGAAGCAAAGTGAGGACGGAAAAGGATAATATGTGGAGGGTAATACATTATTAGTCTATTGCTGTTTCCCTGTCTTTTTATACACCGATTTTCTTTTATATACATACTAGAGGCCCAATACATGAAAATTTGTGTAAGAGTAGGCCTTCCTTCCTGCAGGTGCCGGCAGGAAGGATATCCGGAAGACATCTGGTCTAATTTAGCATATTACCCTTTTATTATTATAGATTTTTTTCCTCTTACATGTTAGGATCGATCTCAATTTCCCCTTTGCTGTAGTACCCCAGCACCATTTACATTTCCAATCTGTTGTATATAAATTAAATTGCACTTATTTACATTGCAATAGAAGAAAAAGAGCATTCTGAGTTTGTTTCTGTAATTTTCATTTGTTCTTATTCCAAACAGAAAGCCAAGATTTCGGCAGGTGGTAGCCTGTAGGACTGACGGCTGATGCTGACTCAAGGAAAGACCTCTCTTTATATTGTGAACAAGCCCACTAAAGATAATATGCTAGGGCATGTCAAGTGGAAGGGAAGACGAGCTAGTGTCTTTATAAGGAGATATGCAAAAGCAGAAGCCAAGGCAAGAAGATTCTCAAGCCTGGAAAAGGGGCAATAGCTTATTGTCAGTAAATGAGACTGTAGCCTGCTCTCTCTCTCTCCTGCCTCCTGGTGTGGAGGATGTCTGTAATGTGGGCATATTTGGGTAGCATCACAGCCTGCAATGTTCTTAACTCTGGTAAAGGCTCCCTTGAATGCTGTGGAGTGAAGCTACAGGACCACCAGACTTGGATGTTCTTGTAAGCTTGGACAATGCCCATCTCAGCATCAAGTGTAAGTACAGTATAGATTAAATATTTCTCTCTGGAATAAGGGTCTTACATGGGATGCACATGGGTGGGGAGGGGAAGCAGAGCCAATTAATGACTAAATTTCTTACAACTTTGGTGGGATAGGTTCTCCAAATGAAATTAAGTCTAAGAAAATAATGTATGCTAACTCTTTTTGCTTGGTTCTTAGGTCCATTCTCCACGTTTTTCTCTCTGCCCTGTGCCCCAGGGAGCTAACCTTTTTTGATGGCTTCTACAGACTTCTTTACCCTCTGTATTCCAGTTGTGTCCAGCCATTGGAAGGCACTGGCAGGAGATCAGAGGAAGAGACAAGAATGAACGGAGATGATTATTACCAAGGATCCCTCCCTATGGGTTGACTGGGTCCTTTTACTGAAGGCAGCAGATCCTGTCTGGTGGCCCTGCCTTGCAATTGCTCCTCTGGGTTTTGTTCTGTTAACCATTCCCTCTCCTTGCCCTCAAAATCTAAAATCTTTAGAAGCTTTCCCCTGGTCGTTAGCCTGTCTACACCTTGTAAGTAACTTTTTTGTAAATCCTCCTCATTATCTTCTGTGGTGCCATCTTTTCTCTGGCAGGAGTCTGACTAATTAATTTATGGACTCATATTTTTCACACCTGAGTTTGTGGACTCACAGCCCTTACATATGCCACTTTTTTCGTGGATCTACCAAAAATCCCTATGCAGTTTCTATTAAGGACTATGAGTAGATTATAACTCCTAGCACTGAACGTCTCACATTCTAGGGAAGGTCTCTCAGTCTAAGGCAAATCAAATGGTTGATAAACCTGGTTGTGTGCATGCAAACAAGACCCTAGTGACTTGTGTCTACTGGAGTACGATGAGACAGAGTTTGAAAATTGCTATACAATTCCACATATAAAATTATCCAGAATGAGATGAAAAAAATTAGGATAAACGCAACCCTGCTGAAAAACTGTTTCAAAATATTCTTTTAAAGTATATAAATCTATTGTCATGTTATTACTTTACATAAAATATATTATCCTATCTAATAAAAGAGTAATATGCAAATTAACCATCACTCTGCTACACCCACAAGCCACACTCACTAACCAATCAGGAGTGAGTATGCAAATTAATCTAACCAAGATGGCTGTGGCCACAGAGAGAACAGGAGGCTTGGGTTTCCCTGGTAATGGAGGAAGCCAAGCTTTCCACACATCTTGGCCAGCCTAGGCCTGCACTCAAGGCTATGAAGTTTTAATTATAGAAGATAAATAAATCCCAACAAAAATGGATGCAGCCACAGAGCAAACAGGAGGCTTGGCTCTCTTCAAGGCTACAAAGTTTCAATTACAGAAGATAAATAAATCCCAGATACCAGGGCCTCTGCTTGGGTTGCCGGAGTGGGGGGTTGGGGGGGGGGAAATGGCCAGCCGGCAAACCACCACAGGACCCTCGCTCAGACCACCCCACACCCCAAGGGAATCCCCACCCTCATTCTGGACACCCTTCAGGGCAAACCAGACAGCCCCCATCCATGCACCAGGCCTCTATCCTACCCAATAAAAGAGTAATATGCAAATTAACCATCACTCCACACAAGATGGCTGCCCCCATGTGGTCAAAGATCCTGCCCCCATGTGAACACAAGATGGCTGCAGGGGAGGGGGTTAACAAGCCTGCAGGGGAGGGCAGTTGTGAGTGATCAGGCCAGCAGGGAAGGGCAGTTGGGAGGGACTAGGCCTGCAAGGGAGGGCAGTTGCGGGTGATCAAGCCTGCAGGGGAGGGCAGTTAGGGGTGACCAGGTTGGCAGGGAAGGGAAGTTGGGGGGGACCCAGGCCTTCAGGGGAGGGCAGTTTGGGGGGACCAGACCTGCAGGGGCGGGCAGTTAGGAGTGACTAAGCCTACAGGGTAGAGCAGTTAGGGGCAGTCAGGCTGGCAGGGGAGCAGGTAGGCATCAATCAGGCTGGCAGGGAAGTGGTTAGGAGATGATCAGGCTGGCAAGCAGAAGCGGTTAGGGGCAACAGGCAGGCAGGCAAGCAGTATAGTGTAGCAGAGATCCCAGGGGCCTCCAATGCTTACCCAATACTTTTTAGTGGGTCATGGATATGAGACCCCCATTTCAGAATGATTAAAAATTAAACCACTTCTTGCAGGTGGAGGAGCAGTGCTGTCAGAATCCTGGGTACAAGGTGAAAATGATCCTCCTCACCTGACTTTGGAGGCATGGTTTACCGTGTCGAAACAGATGACGGAGCTGGGAAAGGTCAAGTAGCTTGTGATGGAAATGATGACCAGAAACCGAGAGTGTTTTTAGGAGATATGGTTTCCATCCCAAGAGGAAAGGCAGTTCTATCTTGGATGAGGCTAATTTGAGATGGCAGGGAGCTGAAAAAAAGAACACCATCTATGGAATATCTAAGGAAGTCGACCTGAAGAGGCCACTAGTGCTCCCACGTAAAACACGTCAGTGGCCGTGGTGGAAGGTACTTGAATGCTGGTTCCAGGGCCTGTGATGAGAGAATTTAGTAGGTAAAACTCCTAAGTGTTGCCAGAGTTAGGAAAAGCTGACTGTATAGTAGTCCTCCCTTATCTGCAGTTTTGCTTTCTATACTCAGTTACCCTGTAGTCAACAGTGGTCTGAAATTATTCAATGGAAGATTCTAGAAACAAACAACTCATACCTTTTTAAAAAATGTATTTTATTGATTTTTTTACAGAGAGGAAGGGAGATGAATAGAAATTTAGAAACATTGATGAGAGAGAAACATTGATCAGCTGCCTTCTGCATACCCCCTTGCTGGGGATGTGCCTGCAACCAAGGTACATGCCCTTGACTGTAATCGAACCTGGGACCTTTCAGTCTTCAGGCTGATGCTCTCTCCCCTGAGCCAAACCAGTTAGGAATGTATCAACTTGAGAGAGAGAGAAACATTGATTTTTTTTTTATATTGTTGTTTCACTTATTTCTGCATTCATTGGTTGTTTCCTGTATGTGCCCTGTCCGGGAATTGAACCCACAACCTTGGCGTGTCAGGACAATGCTCTAACCAACTGAGCTGCCAGGCCAGGGCCCCAATTTGTAAGTTTCACATGGCATGATGTTCTGAGTAGCATGATGACATTTTTGCACCATCCTGCTCTGTCCTGCCCGGGCTTGTGAATCATCCTTTTGTCCAACATATCCCGTTTATCAGAGAAAGAGAGAGAGAGAGATCACATTCACATAACTTTTATGACAATATATGGTTACAATTGTTCTATTATCAGTTATTGTTATTAATCTCTTACTGTGCTTAAAGTTTATCATGGGTATGCGTGTATAGGAAAAACATAGTCTGTATAGAGTTGGGTACCATCTGTAATTACAGCATTCTCTGGGGGGTCTTGGCACGAATCCCTACAGATAAGGAGGGACTGGTGTGTTCATAGTAAAGTTAGAGGCTTGGTTACAGAGAACCTGCCCTCAGATCCGGGAGAAGAGTGCCGCTGACCCACTTAGGGCAGGTGTGCGCAGGAGCCAGGATAAGAATCTTTGCCCGTGAGGAACTCAACCTGACTGGACTCAATTCCTTCTCAACCTTCTCCCAAGTAAGGGAGCTGATGAAAGGAGGAAAGAAGAAGCAGCTGCTTTCTTCAACAAGTTCGGAAACATGGGTCCTTTTTTCGTCAAGTGGCCCAAACCCTGCAAGGGAGTAGGTCAATTTCTTCCCTTTGCTTCCCCTATAAAAGCCTCCCGCTAGCTCCTGCCTCCTAACCACTTCTGGTTTGGCTCTGCTGGCCTCAAATCAACGTTTGCTCCAATAAACTCCACAGCCTTTTTAATGTGCCTCCGTTTGTCTTTTAACACCCCACTCAGCTGCTCTGTTATCTGAAGACTTCAAGTTATCTGGGCTTCATACAAACTCTGCACTGGCTCTGACCATGGGAAGATCTGGGCTATTCTGAGACGAAGACATTTTTCCAAGAGGGCTCAGGTCCTGAAAGATACAGGCAAGAAATATCCCCTGTGCTCAGCTTCCATATCTAGCTCTTGGGGAAATATTACTGAGATATTGTGATTTACAATCATACATATATGTGATTTCCTTTCCCGTTCCTGGCACAGAACTCCTTAAACTCTTCCAACTTCCCGAGTCAGTGGTCAGGAAACTCCTTAGTCAACGGAGCAGCAAACCACGGCTCGCGAGGCACATGTGGCTCACAAGCCGCAGTTTGCCGACTGCTGTCCTAAGTGATGAAAGCAATGAAGCTGTCTTTTGCTGTTCATAACAAGCCCCTTTAACCACATCGGCGTTTATGTTAACAAAGTGGCTGTTGGAAAG
This sequence comes from Lasiurus borealis, assembly GCA_004026805.1. Classification (NCBI taxonomy): domain Eukaryota; kingdom Metazoa; phylum Chordata; class Mammalia; order Chiroptera; family Vespertilionidae; genus Lasiurus; species Lasiurus borealis. The sequence continues at coordinate 38,746 of PVJN01014029.1, forward strand.
CTCCCAGTTAACTGAAGGATGGGGGCTGTTTGCCAGGAAAGCCGACCATGTGATTAGAGGGTTGGAACATGCAGTCCCACTCCTAACCTCTGGGGAAAAGAGAGAGGAAATGGAGTTCAGCCACCAATTGGCCAAAGATGTAATCAATCATGTCTATGTAATGACAACTCCATGAGACCTCAAAAGAAGGGGGTTTGGAGAGTTTCTGGTTTGCAGGGCAAAAAGGCCAGGCAGGTGGTGCAGCCCACACTTTAAGGGGGCAGATGCTCGTGTGCTCCGGACTCTTCCAGATTTTGCTCTGTGTCTGGTTCTTTCATGTTCCTTAATGTCCTTTGTAATAAGCTGGTAATCTAGTAAGAAAACTGATTTCCTAAATTCTTTTTTTAAAAATATATTTTATTGATTATTTTATTTTATTTTAATTTACAGAGAGGAAGAAAGAGAGATAGAAAGTCAGAAACATTGATGAGAAAGAGACATCGATCAGCTGCCTCCTACACGCCCCACAGTGGAGATGTGCCCGCAAGCAAGGTACATGCCCTCGACCGGAATCAAACCTGGGACCTTTTAGTCTGCAGGCCAATGCTCTATCCACTGAACCAAACCGGTCTCGGCTGGTTTCTTAAGTTCTTTAAGCTAAGTAGCTTGTAGCAAATTAGTCAAACCTGAGGAGGGGGTGATGGGAACCTTTTAGGTCTACTGGAGAAGAAGTGATGATACAGTGGAGAATGAAGAACACTTTCACCAAGTGATCCGAATGAATACCACCAGTGAGGGGCAGATAGAGAGCTTGTGTGTCCCGATGTGCTTCCTGTGAGGGACACAGCATCACCGAGGTAGTATTCCAGCCGCAAATGCGTATCTGAATTTCTTAATGAGACAATATCAGACTAACCCCAAATAGGAATGTTGTATTAAAAGGAGGGAAGACTATTTTTTAAACATGCCATTTTTTTAAAGATATATTTTATTGATTTTTTTACAGAGAGGAAGGGAGAGGAATAGAGAGTTAGAAACATCGATGAGAGAGAAACATCGATCAGCTGCCTCTGCACACCCCAGACTGGGGATATGCCCACAACCAAGGTACATGCCTTGACCAGAATCGAACCTGGGACCTTTCAGTCCGCAGACCAATGCTCTATCCACTGAGCCAACCTGGTTTCAGCTAAACATGCCAATGTTATAAAAGGCAACGGAAAGCTGTGGAAATATTCCAGATCAAAGGAGACTAAAAAGACCAGACAACTAAATGCAGTATTAAGTTAGGTGCGTGTGAAATTTGGACAAAATTTGGACAAAATTTGTCCAAATGTGAAATTTGGACAGTCAGTTAGATAGAAAGTATGATATCAATGTTAAATGCATTGAAGTTGATAACTGTACTGGAGTTACATAAGAGATAATCACGATCCTTAGAAAATACACACTGAAAAGTTTAGAAGTAAAAGACCATCATTCATGTAACTTGCCCTCAAATGGGTCAGGCAAAATAGAATAGCAAAGCAAATGGGATAGCTGAAACCAGTTTGGCTCAGTGGATAGAGCGTCGACTTGAGGACGGAAAGGTCCCAGGTTCGATTCCGGTCAAGGGCATATACCTTGGTTGCCGGCACATCCCGTGGGGGGTGTGCAGGAGGCGGCTGATCAATGTTTCTCTCTCATCGATGTTTCTAACTCTCTATCCCTCTCTTTTCCTCTCTGTAAAAAATCCATAAAATATATATTTGAAAAAAAAAAAAAGCAAATGGGATAAAATGTTAATAAGTGAATCTGGGTAAAAGGGATGTGGGTTATTTTTTTTACTACTCTTATAGTTACAACTTTTCTGTATGTTTGAAATTATTTGCTAATATAAAGTTAAAATGCTTTTTGTTCTTTCTGGCTTTTTATGTACATTTTTTATCACATAGTCAAACACATATTTTGTCATTACAAATCAGGTTGACTTTTACAATGTATAATTCTATCCCTTGCTATGATAAAACCACAGAGACGGGCCCTGAAGAGGAATTAGTGAACCAACAACAACAGGTCTCCAAGCAGACAGTATAGCATCTTTGAAATTAATTATTTTACTGTTACTTGGTTGGGTTGGGATGGGAGCAAAACGAAGGTGATAAACTGAAAAGCATAATGTAAATATCTTACTACATTTAAGTGCCCAAACTAAAATGTTCAACACATCCTATATAATAATCTTATATAATAAAGAGGTAATATGCAAATTGACCCTCATCACAAGATGGCTACCTCCATGTTATCACAAGATGTCTGCCACAAGATGGCCACCACCATGTCATCACAAGATGGCCATCCCCACATTGTCACAAGATGGCCGGCAGGGGAGAGCAAATTGGGGGGACCAGGATTGCACAGGAGGGCAGTTGGGAGAGACCAGGCCTATAGGGGAGGGCAGTTGTGGGGGGACCAGGCTTATAGAGGAGGGCAGTTGGGGGTGATTGGGCTGGCAGAAGTGCAGTTAGGTGTCAATCATGCCAGCAGGGGAGTGGTTAGGCGGCTATCAGGCTAGTATGTAGAAGGGTTAGGGGCAATCAGGCAGCCGGGCAGGTGAATGGTTAGGAGCCAGGGGTCTCAGATTAGAGAGGGTACAGGCTGGGCTGAGGGACACCTCCCCACCAGTGCACGAATTTTGTGCATCAGACCTCTAGTTATCCTATCTAATAAAAGAGTAATATGCAAATTAACCATGCCTCCACTGCAGCCACAAGCCATGCCCACCAGCCGATCAGAGCGAGTATGCAAATTAACCCAACCAAGATGGTTACGGCCACAGAGAGAGCAGGAGGGTGGCTTAGGTTGTCTCTGGCGATGGAGGAACCAAGCTTTCCACACACTGTGGCCAACCCAGGCCTCCACTTAAGGCAACAAAATTTCAATGGCTGTGTGCAAACAGAAGGCTTGGCTCTGCTCCAGGCTACAAAGTTTCAATTGTAGAAAATAAATAAATTCCAGATACCAAGGCCTCCAGTTGGGCTTCTGGGCTTGCAAACCACCACAGGCCCATCGTCCAGGCCACCCCATCCCCCAAGAGAACACCCATCCTGATCCAGGACATCCTTCAGGGCAAACCAGCTGGCCCCCACCCTACAGCAGGCCTCTATCCTATCTAATAAAAGAGTAATATGAAGATTGACCATCACTCCAACACACAAGATGACTGCCCCCATGTGGTCAAAAGATTCTGCCCCCATGTGGACACAAGATGGCCACCATAAGATGGCCAGCAAGGGAGGACAGTTGTCAGGGACCAGGTCTGCAAGGGAGGGCAGTTGTGGGTGATCAAGCCAGCAGGGGAGGAAGTTGGGAGGGACCAGGCTGGCAGAGGAGGAAAGTTGGGGGTGACCAGACCTGCAGGAAAGGGAAGTTGGGGGGATGCAGGCCTGCAGGGGAGGACAGTTAGGGGTGACCAGGCCCACAGGGTAGGGCAGTTAGGAGCAAACAGGCTGGCAGGGGAGCAGTTAGGCATCAGTCAGGCTGGCAAGGGCGTGGTTAGGGGGTGATCAGGCTGGCAGGCAGAAGTGATTAGGAGCAATCAGGAAGGCAGGCAGGTGAGCAGTTGGGAGCCAGCAGTCCTAGATTGTCAGAGGGATGCCCGAATGCCGGTTTAGGCCCCATCCACGAGGTCCCAGATGGGAGAGGGAGCAGGCTGGGCTGAAGGACACCTCCCCACCCCTGTGCACAAATTTCATGCACTGGGCCTCTATCATATAATAAATATGGGTCATTATATATTTGACATATTGTGTCACTTATCCATCTTAATATATGTCAGATTTGTAATTTGTGCAGCATTTAATATATATCAGAGATCTAATAAAATTCCAAGATACCTGAGAAAATAACATATTTTGCTCATTCCTATTGGGAAGTTACAGTACTCGTGACCAAATGGCCAAAGAGATCCTAGTTAAGAGAACGACTCCACTACTGTTTGTCAGCTCTTTAGAAAATAACCCAATCAGTTGAAGCCTCTTCTCTGTAAAGGGCCATAACTTCTGAATATAGCTCTGAGGAGTAGCTTGTAAAGACAAGTGTAAAAGATTTCAATGACTTAGGTGTACCTCATAAAACAGAGTTAATAATGACAGAGTATCTCTTCCCCACACAGCACTTTAGTCTCGGATTGTAAAGGGTAGAATGAGGGGGGATGGTGAAGACCCATTGCCCACAGGAGACAACAGTAAATAGCTTTACATCATCCAGTATTGCATGTGAACATTGTGGCAGTAAAGATGTAAGTTATTGTTATTATTTGGGGGACATAATTCCCAGAGCAAAGCACAATGTACCCAAGCAGAATCAAAGGGATAATGAAACAAAAATTTAAAACAGCTATCAACAGGTAGACACTCAAATAGCTCAGGAGGGTTGACTTAAATGCTTAACATTCCTAGAGTTTGACTCATTATGTTCTTTCCTTGCTCCTTTAATCACTTTCCCTCTCTTCCCAGAGCCTGGTCCACCTTCAGCAACACTAGTATCTCTTTGCTTTCATCTGACATGTAGACAGAAAGCTGTCTGTCACCAGTCAGAATTAATTTATTTATTTATACTAAAAGCTCCTCCTATTACATCTGCCCCACTAGACTGAAATGCTACCAAATAGAAATTCATACATTTCAGTTAGGGTACTTTTGCCAAATAGGTTTCCTTTGTGTGCAAACTTCAGTTGATTGGTAATGGCTGCCTGGCCTGCCTTGGTGAGAAAGACTCTGGAGTAAGAGCTTGTCGGAGCTCAGCATGGAGGACAACCTTGATGGATTAGTGATGACTAACATGATTGGATAAGGGATTCGTGGGAGCCTTCTTGGCTCAGATTTGACATTCTCAGTAAAGGTATTGCCTCTTCTATAAACTCTCTTTTTATTCACATGTTGTCATATCTCCATGCATTTTTACAGGTTGGAATACCCTTTTTCCTTCTACACATTTGAGAGTTTTCATGATTCCTTCTAGACCAGTGGTCCTCAACCTTTCTAATGCCGCGACCCTTTAATACAGTTCCTCATGTTGTGGTGACCCCAGCCATACTTCATAACTGTAATTTTGCTATTGATATGAATTATAATGTAAATACCTATGTTTTCCGATGGTCTTAGGCGACCCCTGTGAAAGTGTCGTTCGACCCCCAAAGGGGTCATGACCCACAGGTTGAGAACCACTGTTCTAGACTGTGTTCAAACTTGACTTTCCATATGAAGCCTTTGCTGGCTTCTCCAAGCATCTCCCATGATCACTAGACAGTGAGCCTCGGAGAATCTGCTTCTTTGATCTTCACCAATCTCTGAAGCACCAGCAGAGTATCGGACTACAAGCAGGCATCAAAAGAATGAGTAAATACATGTTACCAAAAAGTTACAATTTTAGGGAGGTAGATTAAGAGAAAACAAATAGTATTTAACATAGAAAATTGAGCATGAAAACAACAACCAAAAAATGACTTAGAGCATTATGGGGATTTGGAGACTAAGAAAATGCAGCAACAGGAACCATCAACAGAATGAAAAGGCAACCTACAGAATGGAAGAAAACAAAGAGTAGAAACATACTTGCCAGGGGCTGGGGAAAAAGGGAGAGGATGGCAGAAGGGTACAAACTTTCAGCTGTAAACTGAATAAGACCTGAGCATCTAATAACATGATATTGTATATATGAAATTCACTAAGACAGTAGAGAGTAAATTTTCTCACCAATCAATAAGTAAACGAATTCGTAATATGTTAACTAACTAGATAGGAGAAATCTTTCACAATGTATACTTATATAAAACTAGAGGCCTGGTGCACAAATTCGTGCATGGGTGGGGTCTGGCCCACCCATCCTGATGGGGGCCAATCAGGCAGGGCCAGTGGGGGGAGGGGAGGTGGGAGGTTGACTGGCCAGCCTTGCCCTGGATCTAGGTGTGGGGGCTAATTGGGGGTGGGGCCTGCCCAGGGTAAGGGTCATGGGGCCATGGCAAGCTGGCCCCACCCCTAATTGGGGGGGGGGGGGAGGCGATTGGAGGCCGGGCTGGCCAGGTTGAGGGGCTGCAGGAGGTCAGCCAGTCGGTCCCGTCCCTGAGATAGCCGGGACTGGCCAGGGGGAGGGGCCTCCCCCTGATCAGGCCTGTTGGCCAGCTGCAGTGCGCATCATAGCAACTGGTCGTTTCAGACATTCTAGTTACTTGGATTTTATATATGTAGATAATTGCATTATACACTTTAAATATCTTACCATTTTATTTGTCACCTATATCTCAGTACACTTAAAAATAAATGTCAAATTGGTAAGCTCCAAGGATCTGAATGTTTGCACACATTTTAGGCCACAGGCTGCATTGTGCAGGCCTTCTGCACAGACAGGTGAAAAAACTTTATACCACAAACTGTCAGGAGAACAGTAAGATTATGACGAATTGAGATGCTAAAACACAGACTTACATTAAATTCCCGATTCCACACAAGTGCTCCAGCCTTACCAGCATCACCAAGAAGAATCCTTTCTTTGCCTTTCATAATCACCTATGCCCCCTCAACCATGATATTTAAGCAGGGTGGACACTTGGCACAGTACAACATTTAACATGTAAACAAATAATAAAGGAAGGAAGGAGAGAGGGAGGGAAGGGTTTAAAGCCAGAGATTTCAGAGACCAGCGGCACCAATGCCATCTGAGAACTTGTTAGAAATACAAATTATCAGACCTTAGCCAGACCTCCAGGGTCAGAAACCTGAGGGGGTGGGTAGCCATCAATGGGCAATTCTGAAGTGCACAACAGTTTGAAAATCACTGATGTAGGGTTTAAGCTGCACGTAACTCAGCTTTTTATAGTAGCTTACATTTATAATATATTGGTAACTCTCATATTTCTCTTTCACTAAATAGAATAAATGTTATTTGTAAACAACTTAAAAATGTCTCTAAAAAAATTCACTGGCCTGGTTCTAATCAGGATATTAAACATCCTTTGCTAGATCTGCTTTATCTATTATGGCCTAATTTCCAGGAGAGAAGGGTCCACTGAAAGTGACAACCTGTTTCAGTGACCCCAACTTTAGTCGACAGTCTTTCTCTACATCAAATTTAAATTAATATATTTTTATTTCACTTATTTATTTTTTATCAGATTTATTGGTGTGACATCCTATATAATAAAAGCCTAATGTGCTAAATGTCCAGTCATTCAGTAAGCTGGTCATCTGTTCAACTAATTAAAGCATAATATGCTAATGATATGCTAAGGTCATTTAACCCTCACTATAACATGCACTGATCACCAGGAGGCACACATTCAACCAGTAGATTAGCTTGCTGGTGGGGTCCAGCCAATCAGGACTGAACCAGATGGGCTGGACATGCCCTAGAGCCCTCCCATGGTCCCTTCTTGGCTAACAAACTTCCCACCTCCCTCCCTGGCCCCAATTGTACACTGGTGGGGTCCCTCAGCCTAGCCTGTGCTCTCTCACAATCCAGGCTGATGGATAACCCCCCAAGTGCACAAATTTCATGCACAGAGACTCTAGTTGGTTAATAAAATTATATAGGTTTCAGGTATACAATCCTATAATATATCATTAGTATACTGTATTGTGTGTTCACCATCAATCTTTTGTGATTTTAAGTGTATTGCTACTTGACTTGTCATTAACAGATTTTTACGTGTATAATTTATATTAAAACTAGAGGCCTGGTGCATGAAATTTTTGCATGGGAGGAGGAAAATGTTCCTCAGCCTGGCCTGTGCCCTCTCATTATCCAGACTCCTTGCTTGGGGAATGTCAGGCCTAAACCAGCAGTTGGACATCCCTCTTGCAATCCAGGATGCTGCATGCACCAGTGACCATATTTTCATACAGGTGAAAGGCATCTTGCTCTTGTATGGGCAGCTACATCTTTTTGCCTGATTATAAAAAGTAGTACATAACATGATCTTTCTCTGGCAGTAGTAGCATTTCTCCCCATCTTACAGGTGGAAAAACTGAAGCAGAAAGAAGTTAAGTAATTGGCTTTGTTGCAGTGTTAGACCAGAAAATGTGTAAAGTCAGAGTCAGAGTCCATGCATGTCACTGCTGCATCAGCCTGTTTTTTTAGTGTTAGAGTAGCTTTGCCAAATTTTAATTTTTAAATCTAAGAGACTGTTTCCAATATATAGGATAGGGTCCCTAGGCCTGGCCAGTGATCAGGCCTATCTGTGGGGCAACCAGTGGGTGGGGTGATTGGGGGGCCCCAACTGGAACCCGTCTTGGTTCACAGCCTCGCACCCACTCCTGGCTCTGGCCCCCAACCACCACCACTGGTCAGGGGCAGCTCCTGCATTGAGCATCTACCCCCTGGTGGTCAGTGTGCATCATAGCAACTGGTCGTTCTGCTATTTGGTCAATTTGCATATTAGGGTTTTATTATATAGGATAGATATGCTGAGGTATAGGTATTTTAAATTCAAAAATTTAAAATTTGGGCCTAACTTTTTTCTTCTCCTTCTCCTCCTCCTCCTCCTCCTCCTCCTCCTCCTCCTCCTCCTTCTTCTTCTTCTTCTTCTTCTTCAGATTATTACAATTGTTCAGATTATCACAATTATTGTTCAGATTCTTATTGTTCAGATTCTTAGTCCCCCATAGCTCCCCTCCACCAGGTTCCCACTCCACCCTCTGCCCTTACCAGCCGGCACTGTCCTCATCCATAGGTATATGATTTTTGTCCAATCTCTTCCTGTATCCCCCACACCCCTTTCCCTCCAAGAATTATCAGTCCACTCCCTTTCTGTGCCTCTGATTCTATTATATTCACCAGTTCATTCTGTTCATCAAATTTTTTTATTCATTTGATTGTTAAATTCACTTGTTGATAGATACGTATTTGTTGTTCACAATTTTTATCTTTATCTTTTTCTTTTTC
>PVJN01014030.1:0-47387 GCA_004026805.1 Lasiurus borealis
GAATGGAAGGGAACTGGTGGAGAGAGGCTGTGAGTCTCCCCGTTGGCACACGTTGCCGGTGGGGGAGGCGGTGGGTGAACACGTGTGAACAGGCCGCAGCTGCACGTCTGGGCCCGAAGGATTAAGAAGGAGAGATCAAGAGAGAGGCAGGGAGAGATACACCACGTCACAGACAGAGACGTGCAGAGAGCGAGGCAGGGAGGCAGGCACGAGGCCCAGAGGGGAGGCCGAGCCGGCGGGGAGGCCGGGGCCCTGGGAGCTCCTGGCTGGGCTGGGCCGCAGATGCGGCTGGGAAGGGGCTGGGAGGGAGCCTGGGCGGGGGCCAAGGGTGGCCAGGAATTTATAAACAGCTGTGCGGGGGGGCGGCGGGGGGCGAATTCCAGCGGGCCTCCAGAGCCCGCCCCCCGCCGCGGAGCCCGCACCCCCGCCCATGTCCCCCGCCCGAGCCCGGAGGCCAGGAATTGGGGCAAAGGAGGCTGCAGTGTGGGCCAGAGGGGAGCGGGAGGCCGGCGCGGCGCGGGGCGGGGCGAGGGCGCGGAGGGTTCGGCGGTCCTGGCGGCGGCCGGCGACGCGCTCCCGGGGGAAAGGCAGGGGCAGCTGCGGGAGCGATCTGGAGGGCGCGCCGCCAGCCCCGCGGGAGAGGGGGAGGCGGGGGCGTCCCTGGGAAAGGGAACGTAGCGGGTCTGCCACTGGCGCAGGGGCCCAAAGGCCGCGGGAGCGGGGCGGAGAAGCAGGGTCTCCTTCCCTGGCAGGGGGTGGGTCTGCCGGTGCCTCCGGAGGACTGGGGGGCTGGGGGGCCTGTGTGGTGGTTCTCTGCGCAGCGTGAGCTTGTGTGCAAGAGAGGGCGTGAGGCTGTGCCTCTGGGAGACTGCGTGATTGTGTCTGGGACGTTGCGGGGCTGTGTGTGCATCGTGGGTGTGAAGTGCTTCTCTGCGCGTGCGTGGCTGTGGGGCCACGGATGGCTGTGTAGGTCCCAGGTTGTGGGTAAGAGTGTGTCTGGGCGTCTGCCACTTGTAGTGTGTGGCCGGTGTGTGCTGGGTGGGCGCCTGTGTGTGAGCACCGGCAGAGTGCGTGGCTGCCCGTGTGTGTAATGTCTGTGTGTGAGTGTGTGTGTGTGTGTGTGATTGCAGCATAATGGAGCTCTGGCCGGATTCAAATCCGGACTCTGCTATTTCTAAACTGTGGGACCTTGGGCGAACTACTTAACCTCCCCGTGCCTCAGTTTCCTCATCTCTAAAATGGGAATAATAATAATAGGAGCATTGAGGGTTACAATTAAATGTCAGAAGGTGCAGCGTGCCTGGCCGGTGTGGCCTGGTTGGTTGAGTGCGTGCAGGTTGGATTCCCTGGTCAGGGCACATACTGGGGTTCAGGTTTGATTCCCAGTTGGGGTGCATACCGGAGGCAACTAATCAATGTTTCTCTCTCACATCAGCGTTTCTGTCTCTCTCCCTTTTCCCTTCCTCTCTCTCTGAAATCAATACAAACATGTTTTAAAAACACCGTGCAGAGCACGGACAGCAGCATGTGGCACACAGTAGGGCCAAGGAAGTGCTAATGTGATGTTTTTCCTCGGTGAGTGCGCAGGGCCCGCCTGCCTCTGCCACGTCTCCCATTCCCACGCTGACTCAATCTCCCTCTGCCTTCCCTCCTGCATGAGGCACTCTTTCCAAATCCGGGCTGTGTGTGTGTGTGTTTGTGTAGAAACAGGAGGGAGGCGGTCCAGCTGCCGTCCCTCTGGTGACCGGCCCTTCCTCCCCCCAAACAATGTCCCCCACCCGTCCCTCCAGGCCCCAGCTGCCACCAGGAACCGGCTTCCTCCTTGGGAGGTGGCCGGCACCAGCTCCCCAGCTGGGCATGGAGGCCGGTGGAGACCCCTGCTCTGGGGCCTCCTATCCGGTGTGTTTGAGGAAACCCCTTAATCTCTCTGTGCCTCCATGTTCTCATCTGGAAAGTGGGGGGCACAAAAGTGTGGGTCCTCCTGGGGTTGTTTGGAGGTTCAGTGACTTGTCCAGCAGAGCATGAAGTGATGTTCCCTGTGCTGCCTCACCCCAGGGGGCCCCTCCGAAGCCCCTCCTCTGAGAGCTCTCCCGGACTCCCCTGCCGGCTCAGGCCTCCCTTCGCCCTCCCCCACCCCCCCGCAGCCTGACCGCTGGAGGGACAGGTCTGTGTCCCAGTGGACTGTGAGCCCGGTCAGGGTGGGACTGGGCTGCCTGAGCAAGCCGTGTCCCTGCACAGAGTGGGCATGCTGCCAGACTCACCCCCTGCACTCAGCGCTGCTGTGGTTTTGTTTGTTCGTTTTACTGGTTTCAGAGAGGAAGGCGGAGGAAGCAAGACAGAAACATCAATGAGGAGAGAGAATCATTGATCGGCTGCCTCCTGCACGCCTCCCACTGGGGATGGAGCCCACAACCTGGGCATGTGCTCTCGACTGGAATCCAACCTAGAACCCTTCAGTCTGCAGGCGGATGCTCTATCCACTGAGCCAAACCAGCTAGGCAACACTGCATTGTATTTTAACAACCTGTACATCCGAACCAAGGCATACCACTAGCATCCACTGAATGAATGAATGAATGAATGAATGAATGAATGAAAAAGGGAAGGGCTGATGCCCCTGTAGCTAGATGGCTTGAGGGGCTGGGGCCAGACGATAGGACTGCGTGAAGCAGGGGCAGTGGGGTACTCTGAGGTCCTTGGCCACTCCACATAGACAGCGATTCTGATCGTCAACCCAAAGGGCTGGACGCCCCCGATGCTGTATCGGGGCTGACCTTTGCCCGCGCCCGCCCCCAGGCTATGACTTCCCTGCGGTGCTGCGCTGGTTCGCTGAGCGCGTGGACCTCATCATCCTGCTGTTCGACGCGCACAAGCTGGAGATCTCCGACGAGTTCTCCGAGGCCATCGGCGCCCTGCGCGGCCACGAGGACAAGATCCGCGTGGTGCTCAACAAGGCCGACATGGTGGAGACGCAGCAGCTGATGCGCGTGTACGGGGCGCTCATGTGGGCGCTGGGCAAGGTGGTGGGCACGCCCGAGGTGCTGCGCGTCTACATCGGCTCCTTCTGGTCCCAGCCGCTCCTGGTGCCCGACAACCGGCGCCTCTTCGAGTTGGAGGAGCAGGACCTGTTCCGGGACATCCAGGGCCTGCCGCGCCACGCAGCGCTGCGCAAGCTCAACGACCTGGTGAAGAGGGCGCGGCTGGTGCGGGTGAGCGGGCCTGGGGCCGGCGGGGGCGGCGGGCAGGGGCCTCTCAGCTTTTCCTCTGACCCGCTTCTTGGCTGCTGGTCGTGGACGGACCAGCTCTCGGAGTAGTGAGCTGTCCGATCTAAGAGAGTCCCAGGCTGGGCCTTCTGGCGCACAGGGGACCGGAGGGGCAGGATTTCGTGGAGAATTGTTCCTCCACCATTGCGTGCCTGTCTCTGTCTCCCTCTTCTCTGTCCTGTTATTCCTGCATTTACCACCTGAAACCAGTCAGATGGTACCGTGTCCGCCCAGGACTCTCGTCTCAGCAAAAAACAAGCCCTCCCTGTCGTCCACAGCGACTCCTTTCACCCAACACCCACCCTGCTTTTCCTCTGTCATCTTCCACTCCCTTCCCTATTCATTGCATGTCACACCGGCCTCCTCAGCCTCCCTCAGGGCCTGTGCACATGCTGTTTCCTCTTCCTCGAGACCTCCCCCTATTCACCCCTCTCTCACCTGGTACAGCAGGCTCACTTGTCACCTACCTTCATCTCGTCTTTACTCAAACATCACCTCTCAAGAAGGCTTCCCTGCTTACCCTCCCTTTTTAAGAAAATAATGCCCTCCTCATCCCTCTCCCCCGTGCAAGTCCTGCTTTATCCCTGTTGCGGTTTTCTTCATAGGGTCACACTACTACCGGACCCTAAGTTCCCCACGCAGTGGGTTTTGGTGTTTACTGCTGTCGCCACCACTCACATTTAAGTGCCACAGAAGCACGGATCTTTCTCCAAACTGGCTCCCTGCTGCACTCCCAGTGCCTGGAACAGAGCTGGTGCTCAGTACACATTTACTTAATGAATGATGCTGGACAAACACATTTAACAGAAGCTCTTCTGTGCCTGGCCCTGTGCCTGGTAGTGCAGGCAGTCCCATCCCCAGACTGTGCAGACCCAGCATGGTCAGGGCTGGGACTGAGGAGCCCGGGGAACCCAGGAAGGCTTCTTGGAGGAGGAGGCACCTGAGCTGCAAACTGGAGGGTTGAGGATGAGGAGGGGAAGGGTATCTAGACAGTGGGAGCAGCTAGCACCTGGCTGGAGACGAGAACATGGCAAGCTCAGGGATGCGGGACAAGTCCGTTGAACCCGGTGCAGGCGGGACTGACTCTGAGGCTGGGAGGCGTGGGAGTCAGCACCCAGGGCTTGGCCAGGAATGTGTGCTTTGTCCCAAGACCCTGGGGAGCCACGGAGGGTGCAGTCTAAGGGAGGGACAGTGTCGACTAGCTGCCTTCGGTAGGGTGGATTCTGGGCGGTGAGACCTGGGCTCAGGCCAGGGAGGAGGCTGGGTGCCGAGGAGCTAGGAGGAGTCTGGATCAGGACGGGGCTATGGAGGGGGGCGGAGAGCACTGGTTTCAGGGCAGTTTTGGAGGCCAAATGGAACATTCGTGGGGGCGGCTGCCAGGATGGAGGTGGGGCAGGAAGCCGAGCAAGCAGGGAGGCCCGGGAGGTGAAGGAGCCAGAGGTTTAAGGAGCAGCTTGGAGGGGGTGAGTCAGAACGTCCACCCCCACCCCAGGAATCCTCTTTGGGAGGGAGGGGCACGGTGTGAACTGGAACCTCAGAACCCACCTTTCTTCCCTGCTCTGCCCAGGCTCTGGACTGTCTCCTTCTCTATCTATATCCTTATTTCTACCTCTTTCTCAGCTGCTCTCTTGATCTTTCTCTTCCTCTCTCTTTCCCTCATTCTTTCTCCCTTTGTCTCTCTGCATCTCTCGTTCATTCTCTTCCCCTCTTCCCTCCTCTCTTTCTTTTTATTTATTCTTTTATTGATTTCAGAGGAGAGAGACGTAGAAATATCAATGATGAGAGGAAAAATCGATTGGTTGCCTCCCGCACACCCCACAGTGGGGATCAAGCCAGAAACCTGGGCATGTGCCCTGGCGGGAATCGAACTGTAACCTCCTGGTTAGATTGACACAACCACTGAGCCACGCTGGCCTGGCTCTCCCTTTCTTTCTTATTATCGCTCTCTCCTTTGGTCTCTCTCCTCTTTTCCCCTCATCCTATCTATCTATCTATCTATCTATCATCTATCTATCTATATATCTTCTATCATCTATCTACCATCTACCTAGCATCTATTTACTATCTATCTATCTTCTATCTATCTATCTATCTATCTATCTATCTATCTATCTATCTATCTATCTATCTATCATCTACCTACCATTACCTGCTCCCTTCTCTGTCTTCCTCCCAGTTTCAGTCTCCCTGGGGCTCGCCCTCGCCCCTCATGGATCCCAGGTCCCAGGCCCCTCCAGGGAGGCTGAGCAGCAGGAGCTGGAGCCCAGGACCGAGGGACAGGGTCGGGCCGGACACCTGGAGCCCCGCCGGACAGGAGGCGGCTCCGGAAACCGGGACAAACCCCGGAGTCCGGGACCCGCGCCCTGGCCCACCCCGCCCTCCCACCTTATCTCTTCCTGGCACCTTCCCCCGCTTCCTCTCTGGAAAAGCCATCAGCGTCCCACCACCTCCCCGCTTCTGGGTCCCCCAGGAGCCGCCCCTGGGCCCCGCCCCTTCGCCCTATTGGCCCGTCACGCAGGCCACGCCCACACAGAGCCACACCCCTTCCCTGATTGGCCCCTCTCACCTAGGACACCTGCAGATCCATCCATCCATCCGTGGCTCCCCAGTGCTGCTCCAGGCCCAGGGTCACTGTGCCCGAGCCCCACCCTGCCCCACGTCGCCTGCTCCCGCCCCACGTGTGATTCTGCCGCAGCCACTCCCACATCTAACATGCTGTCGCCTGCCCGGTAACTCAGTCAGGGAGAGCTTCGTCCTGGTACACGGAGGGTGTGGGTACCATCTCCCGGCAGGACACAGACGAGCATCAGCCAATGAATGCACGAATTGCTCTCTCTAAACAGCAAATCCATTTCTCTCCCTTCCTTTCTCTCTCTAAAATCAACCAATCAAATCAAATAGAATGCTCTCGTCCTGGCCGGTGTGGCTCAGTGGACAGAACATTGGCCTGTGGACCAAAGGGTTCCGGGTTCAATTCCAGTCAAGGGGACATACCATGGTCACAGGCTCCTCCCTGGCTAGGGCCCTATCTATCTACTAACCAATCAATGTGTTTCTCTCACATCAATGTTTCTCTCTGTCTTTCCTTCTCTCTAAAAATCAACGGGAAAATATCCTCGGGTGCGGATTAAAAAAAAAATTCTCCCCCAAGAGTTCAAATCCCTTCTGGACTCTTTGGCAGCACCCCCTCTTCAGGGTAGGGTGCGGATGAGTCCTTGGCTCTGCCCTTCCGCCAAGGGGGGAGCTGCGCTGTGACACTTGAGGCCAAGGTCATGGGAGGGTCTGAGTGTGGAGAGGCCCCGGACTTTCATTCTGCGCCGGACGGACGTAAGGAGCAGCTGCTGCCTGTTACTGCATGGCCCTTCGCTGTCCTCACCCTGGGAGACACTCGGGAGCAAGCCAGAGAGTCTTTCCTTGTAGCATTACTTTTAATGGGGAGCGATGTGAATGAATCTGTAATATCGCCTGCGAGAAGGATTTTGAAGGAAAATGAGGCGGAGGGGAGAGAGACAGGTGAGGGACTGTTTAAGGGGCGTTAGGGAAGGGCTCCCAGAGTGAAGTTTGAGCAGGGACCTGAAGGAGGGGAAGGGGAGCTGAGTGGAGATCTGGGGGGACCATACCAGGTAGAGGGAACAGCAAGCGCAAAGGCCCCCGAGGAAGGAACCTGCTTGAACAGGAGCCCAGGGTGGCCAGAGGACCGAGGGTAGAGGTGGGGGGTGAGGGTGCAGAACCAGGCAGACTCAACTCACCGGAATTGTTAGCATTCTAAACATATGATTCATTTAATAAGTGTTTTTAAGCCAGCAGTGGAGACCAGCTCATGGTAAAGCATTCACGTTGATCAAATACGCTCCCTCCCCCCTCTTCCCCTCCTCTCGGGACTCCGCCCGCCCCAGGATTGGTGTCTGTGCCTCTTCCTAGATGCATTGTTTTCACATAAGCACATACATGTCATTCTTTGGCTTCCTATTGAAAATAGGACGTAGTGTGCTCAGTATTCTGCCCTCCTTGTTAGCTTTTTGATAACGCATGAGGCTGCAGCTCGGTGGTCCCCCCGCATTGCTAGGTGCTCCAAGTATTTCTGGAGTGTTTGTGCGAATGTTGTGCCAGCGCGGAGGACAGAGGCCAGGCAAGGCCCCGGCCCGCCTGGAGTCTGATGGAAAGGGACAGAACAAGCAGACCAACAGATCAGTAACGTTCTAATGAAATGTGATAGGTGTGAACAAAATGAGAAAGCCGAAGACAGAAAAGAACTGGATAGTGGTGGCAGGGCACCTGCTCACCAGAAAATGGCCTGTGTGTGTGTGTGGTGGGGTGGCCACAAAAGGAAGCTAGGGAGCCAGCTGGGGGAGCCCAGGCAGAGAGTGGCATGTGCAAAGGCCCTGGGGTGAGGGATGAGCAGCATCTGCTAAAGCCAGGAAGGCAGGCGAAACTGGAGCAGCGGCCAGGGGGAGATACTGTTGGGTGAGGTGGCAGGAGCCAAGTCAGGGAGAGCAATGCTCCCCAAGATTCCATTCTCAGGACCCCATCATACCCTTAGAAGTTACTGGCACCCAGAGAGGGTGTCTGCACGCAGACTGTGTCTATGCCGATCGATCGTGTTAGGATTCAAAACGGAGACAATGTTTAACGTTTATCATGGGATATTAACAAATCGGTAATGAATGGTTACATAATTATGAAGTAGTCATTTATTAGAAATGTCATCAGGTTATTGGTAATGTTAATTTATATGAATAAATATCAATAATTAATATTCTACAATCATTTAAAGTAACAATGCACATCAGGCAACCTAAGTAATACGTGTCATGAAAATTAACTATTTTCGAAACAAAGAAAGTAAGGGAGGACAGGGTGCCTGTCCTACATTTTTAAAAAAATATATTTTTATTTATTTCAGAGAGGAAAGGGAGAGGGGAGGAGAGAAAGAGAGAGAGACGCTCATGTATACGGCTGCCTCCTGCATGCCCTGAACTGGGGACCAAGCCCACAACTGTTCCCTTAACCAGAATTGAACCAGGGACCCTTCAGTCCACAGGCTAATGCTCTATCCACTGAGCCAAACCGGCAAGGGCACCTGTCCACATTTTGCAAATCTCTTTGCTGTCTGGCTTCCCCTATTTTGTAGCCTTAAAAACACACACACACACAAAAAACCCTCCACTGTCTACTCGGGAGGAAATGAAAAGTAAAAACAGAAAAAAGCGCCTTGTTATTATTCAAACACAGTCTCCCCTTGGTTCCACCTCCGAGGCCTCCCATCTTAGCCAGTGCCTCTTCCAGGCTGGTACCGTGTGGCCAGTCATGTCTCCCAGGCAACAAGCCAGTGAGAGAATGCGACTACCAGCAGGACATTCATTGTATTGTGGGTATTTTCGTGGGTTTTTGGCTGTTGTTGCTGCTCCTTATTAGATTTTCCCTTTTTTACTGTACATTTCCTTTCCTTTCTGTTACATGCTCATTTACATGTCATGTCCTTTTCGTTTTTGAAGTGTTCATTTATCCATTAACCAGGACATCAGACATGTACTGTGGATAAGAAAGGTTGAGACAGGGACTCCTTTGGGGTCTGGAACTAATTCAATGTACATTGTTTCTAATGGGAAGAACGACTCAGCTTTCAAACCGCCTTCTGGAATGAATTAACTTTGAGAGCTGAGGTTCCACTGTACTTTTGATTGGCTGAACCCCTAAAGGGTCTCGAGACCCCCTAGGGTTCCCCACACCACACTTTGAAAATTGCTGCTGTAGGGCCTTGTAGGAATTTTGAAATTGGATGGAAAGCAAATTGAGCCTTTGGAGCAGCATCACGTGGTCTGGTGTTTGTTCCTTAAAAAAATAAACAGCCACGCCTGAATGTCTGGTGGTGAGCATCTACCTATGAATCTGGAGGTCCAGGTTCAATTCCCAGTCAGGGCACATGCCTAGGGTTCAGGCTCAATCCCCAGTAGGGGGCATGCAAGAGACAAGGGATCAATGATTCTCTCTCATCATTGATGTTTCTATCTCTCCCTTCCTCTCTGAAATCAATAAAAGTATGTTAAAAACAAACAAACAAAAACCCCAAAAACTTCCCACTGCTGCTTTGTGGAGAAGGGTTTGTAGGGACAAGAGAAGCCAAGAGGCCAAGGGGTGTGTCTCCCCAGGCAAGAGAGGGTGACAGCAGGCGGCAAGGAAAGGACTCCTTGGGGTTGGAGGAGGCCAGGGAGACGAAAGAATATTGAAATCAAGGCTGATTTCCCAACTTCTGGCCTCCGCTGGGGTGCCATTTGTTCCCCAAGATGGGCCCACCTGAGGGGGACACAGCTCTGGGGGCTGGGCCCGAATTCCACAGAGGGTACCCTAAGACAGAGCGTCCCCAGGAATGCTGACTGGCCTCAGCCCTGGGCCGGAGGGGCAGGGAGAGGCGGGGCTGTGTGTGGGTCTGGTGCTGAGGGTGCTTCAGCCTAGGAGGGCCCAGGTTGCCCCCAGAGAGGCGGGGCCCTTCCCTTCTACCTGTGAGGGCAGTGGCACCGCAGCTTGGTCACAGCTTGAAATGCAAAGATCTCAGGCCCCGCCTTGTACCTAGTGTATCAGCAAGGCCAAGCAGGAGGCCTGGGAACCTTTAAAAAAAAAGATTTTTAGAGAGAGAGGAAAGGAGAGAGAGAGAGGGAGAGAGAAACATCGATTGGCTGCCCAGGCATGCATCTTGATGGGAAATCGAACTGGCAACCTTTGGGTACATGGGAGGACACCCATCCCACTGAGCCCGCCGGCCTGGGCAGCGGTGACGAGCCCCCAGGTGGCCTGAAGCAGGCTCAGGCGGCGCTCTTCTCCCCAGGTTCACGCGTACATCATCAGCTACCTGAAGAAAGAGATGCCCTCCGTGTTTGGGAAGGACAACAAGAAGAAGCAGCTGATCCTGAAGCTGCCCGTCATCTTTGCTAAGATCCAGCTGGAGCACCACATCTCACCGGGCGACTTTCCGGACTGCCAGAAGATGCAGGTGGGCGGCCGCCGGAGGGAGGCTGGGGGCGGGCGGGAGCGGGCAGGCTTCTGTGGGCTTCGGGGTGGGGCCTGCACAACCGGAGGGCCGCGTTGCAGGCTCTGGACGTCCCTCCTGCGAATGGTTCCGTGGGAGCATGGTCTGATGAGGTAGGAAAAGGGAGTGAAGAAGAAAACCCCAAATAATTATGGCTAAATTAGGATAGAAGTTAATCTCTCTCCTTCATAAATAAAAGTCCTGGAAGATGACTTAGGGCTGGTCTATGCCTCACAGAGCCAGGACCCAAGCCCTTTCTTAGTTCCCCTTCATGCCTGGCCTCCAGCCCCAAGAGCCCCCCATGGCACAAAAGGGCTGTGGAGACTCCAGTCCTTGCATCTGCATTCCAGCCAGCAAGGAGTGGGGAGAAGAAGGGAGGGGAGGGGAGAAAGCTAACGGGACAGGCTCTCTTTATAAAACAGTGCTGTCCCATGTACGTTCCACGATGATGAAAGTGCTTTCTGCTGCCACCTCCAAAATGGCCACCACTAGCCACATTAGAACTGACATTTTAGGTTTTATTTCATTTTAACTCATGTCTAAACAATCACATGTGGCTACTACAGTGAACAGGGAGAGTCTATGAACCTTGCACTTGTAACTCATGCTAACATCCAGCCGGTCAGAACTTCGTCATGGCCTTGGCCAACCGCAAGGGAAGCTGGGAAGTGGGTTCTTTCTTCCACGTGGCCAGAAACCGCCTAACATCCAGGGTTCCAGCGCTGATCTTGGGGGACGCCTGAGCGGCTCCTCACATACCCAGGCCCTAGACTGCCTGGTGCTGGGAAGGCCGTGGGTCCAGAGAGATGAAGAGGAGGTGGCAGGTGAGGAGTGACCGAATGAACGTGGAGACAGA
The DNA here is from genome assembly GCA_004026805.1 of Lasiurus borealis. Lineage (NCBI taxonomy): Eukaryota > Metazoa > Chordata > Mammalia > Chiroptera > Vespertilionidae > Lasiurus > Lasiurus borealis. Next base: position 11,144 of record PVJN01014030.1, read on the forward strand.
GTCCAGCTCAGGCCTGGAGGCGGGATGGCCTTGGCCAGTCTGAGCCTGTTTGGAGGGCTGACAGGCACAGCCTGTGACCGTTGGGTCTGAGACGTCTCCAGCCCTAGATGGAGGAATCCTGGTGGAGCAGCCCTGACTCGCTCCGTGAACTGGGCAAGTGGCTTCGTTTCCTGACCGCACTGCCTACCTGCTGCGCGGGCACCGAGTGCTGCTGCCTTCAGACACTCACACAGGGCTGGCTCCGGGTGTGCGCCTCAGCACTACTGACACCCAGGCCGGAACTCTGTCACAGGGCAGTGCGTGGCATCCTGGTCTCTACTCCCCAGTAGTAGTGCCTCCCCCCACCCCCAGCTGTGATAATCAAAAATATCTCTAGAGCGTGCCAACTGCGAACCGCTCGGCTAAACAGCAGCTGCTAATATTTTTACAGTATTTATTTCACTCCTCACCCAAGGCTATGTGTATTGATTTGAGAAGAGAGAGGGAGCACTGAAGTCGGAAACATCAATCGGCTGTCTCCCATATGTGTCCCAACTGGGGATCGAACCGCAGCCTTTTTTGGTGCATGGACGACATTCCAACCGAGTTACCGGCTGGGGCTGCACCGTTAATATGACGTTGACATTTTCACCCAAGACGAATTACTTTAGCTTTTCCACCTCCGCCCCGAAATGAGGGCAGTGCTGGTTACCCACCCGTTTTACAAAGGTGGAAACTGAGGCCCAAAGAGGTGCATCCCTTGCCCAGGGACACACAGTCCCTAGGTGGCAGTGCTGGGTGGGCGCCCCGCAGCCTGGCTTGGAGTCCTGCCCTGCTTCACCATCACACACCCATCACTTTTATTTTGGGGGGCGGGGGGGCATTTTTATTGATTTCAGAGGCAGGGAGAGGGAGAGAGAGAAATGTCAGTGATGAGAATCATTGATCAGCTGCCTCCTGCACGCCCCCCCACTGGGGATCAAGCCTGCAGCCCAGGCCCATGCCCTGATCAGGAATTGAACCTCCACCTCCTGGTTCATAGGCTGACGCTCAAGCACTGAGCCACGCCGGCCAGGCTCACCCCATCTTTTCGTGGTCGCGATCAGTGGTCTCCGCACCCCGGCTTTGGAAGTTCCCGTGTTGCCGTTATCATGGGTCAGTGTCTGTCAGGCTCTGTGCCAGTGACGTGGGGCTGCCTCAGTGAGAAGCAGTGCGGCCTCAGATCCAGCCCCAAGGGCTCCAGCGAAAGACTTCTCGGGGTTGGGAGTCCCCAGGGTCTCGTAACGATCCCAAAGCGAACTCCCACCCTGGCGGCGAGCCCTGAGCCCTCCCCGAGCTGGGGTAGCAGAGCTAACCGGGCGGCAGGAATTGCATTCTTTAACTTGCATCATGGTGGGGTGCTGGCCAGGCCGCCGGGGTGTCAAGGGGGCGGGCAGGGCTGAGAGCCGACTCTTGAGTGCTCTGGAGCTGATGTCAAAATGTTGAAATCTTCCTCCGCCAGCTGCCAGGCTGCTGCGTCCCCTCCTGTCCGGGATTCCAGGGCCCGCCTGCCCAGGGGCGGCGCCGGGACCCTGTACTCTTCTGAGTGGCGGGTACCAAGCGGGTGTCCAACATGTCTCACCGCTGGGTCAGGGCTGCTGCCCGGGTGCCACCAAGGGCCGGGGGGCCATGAGCCGGGGCCCCTGACTCCCGGCGCCCTCTCCCCTCCCCCACAGGAGCTGCTGATGGCTCACGACTTCACCAAGTTCCACTCCTTGAAGCCGAAGCTGCTGGAGACTCTGGACGAGCTGCTGACTCACGACATCGCCAAGCTCATGCCTCTGCTTCGGCAGGAGGAGCTGGAGAGCACCGAGGTGGGCGTGCAGGGCGGCGCCTTTGAGGGCACCCACATGGGCCCGTTCGTGGAGCGGGGGCCCGACGAGGCCCTGGAGGATGGCGAGGAGGGCTCGGACGACGAGGCCGAGTGGGTGGTGACCAAGGACAAGTCCAAGTACGACGAGATCTTCTACAACCTGGCGCCGGCCGACGGCAAGCTGAGTGGCACCAAGGCCAAGACCTGGATGGTGGGCACCAAGCTCCCCAACTCGGTGCTGGGGCGCATCTGGAAGCTGAGCGACGTGGACCGGGACGGCATGCTGGACGACGAGGAGTTCGCCCTGGCCAGCCACCTCATCGAGGCCAAGCTCGAGGGCCACGGGCTGCCCGCCAACCTGCCCCGGCGCCTCGTGCCACCCTCCAAGCGGCGCCACAAGGGCTCCGCAGAGTGAGCCGCGCCGCCACCGCTCCTCCCTCCCACCGCCCGCTGCGGCTCCCCAGCTTGGCCAGCTGCACGCACACCCCTTCCCTGGCCACATGCACCCTGCCTGCCGCCTTCCCAGCTGAAAGGAGGGGGTCTCTCTACCCCCTCACCAGACAGAGGGGACCAGGGGCGGGGCCAGACTTCTCTGCTCGCCCTTCACACCTCCACCCACACACACTGAGGCGCACCACACCCACACTAACACACAGGCATCATTCTTGCAAGTATTTATTGAGCACCTACTACGTTCTGTGCTTGGGGCTCGTTCTAGGCACTGGGGATCCCAGCAGAGAGCAGAAGAGACACAGACATGTGCCCCCCTGGAGCTGACATTCTCAGGAGAGAGCACTCCCTGTCACTCACTCACACACACACACACACACACACACACACACACACCAGCCCTAATGGGGCCCACCCTGCGTTCTGGGCAGGACCCCTCGCCTCACCCCATAAGAGCAGCCACTGGGTTGAAATGACTCATAGGCCCCCTACCCCACTTCCTCTTGCCCATTCAGGCAAGGGCCTCCCACCCCATGTCCTCAGGCCTTAGGACCTTGGCGACTCCCGGGGGAGACGCAACCTCCTGCTTCCTCACACGGACCCCTCTTAGCCCCTCCCTGAACTTGCCACCCACACAGCCCCGGCCCTTGCTCCTCCCAGACTGCGGGCGGGCGTTTCGCCCTCCCTCCTGCCCTGGGCTGAAAAGCCAGCCTGGCGCGCCCCCTCCACGCGCCCCCAGCCGGTGGCCGAACTTGAGACCCCGGGGCCCTCGCTGCCCACCATCAGTTCGTATTTAAGTGGCGCCCCTACCAAGCAGAAAAGACCCAGGGCTTAACCTTAGTCCCCTTTTCAGGGATGTCTTGGGGGGACAGGCTCTTGGTGCTACAGCCCCCCCTTCCCTGTAGGGACCTCACACACCCCTTTCCTGCGATCACCCTGTGCTAGTGCTTGACGCTGCGGGGGACCCCATGGAAAAGACGGGGGACACAACAGCCGGGACGACGCCCCCTCGGGCGCTGGCTGGGATTCCCACGCGCCCCGCCCCCGTGCCTGGGGGCCGGGATCGGAGCGGCGGCCCCACAGCAATAAAGCGAAGGCTTCTCTCCACGCGGAGTCGGGCTGCTGCGGACGGGCTGCGGGGGTCGCCCTCTCCGACCCGGGGAGGAGGGCGGGCGGGACTTGCGAGGGGTCCCCTCCGCGCGCTCAGGGGCGAGGGTGGAAGCCGTGACTCAACGCTGCGGAGCCTGATGACTCAGTCTGGGCCGGGGCCAGAGCGACATATTTTCCGCAGAAAAGTTACTCCGGGGCCCGCCCTCCGGGACGTCCCGCCGCCGCCGCCGCCGCGGGGCCTGGGAACCGGGCCTGGGCGGGAGGTGGGGAGGCGCGAGCTTGGCACAGCCGCCCCGCCCGCGCCACCCGGCGGCCGGCACAGCTCCGGACACGTCCCTCCGGGGACACGGCTCCGGGGCCGGGGCGGTGCGCGCTCGCGCTGGGCGGCGGACTCGGGCCCGGACCACACCCACGGCGCCCGAGACGCGGCTCCCCGCGCCCTCTGGCGGCCACTCGGGAGCGGGGCGGGCTGCGGGCCGGGGTGGGTGGCGGCTGCCCGCGTTCCCCGGGCCGGTCCTTCCCGAGGCTCCGCTGGGCGCCTCCGCGGGCTCCGCCCCTCTGCGCCTCTGCCTTTCTGAGCCTGCGGCGCCTTCCCGAGGCCCCGACCCCTTGGGTGGGTGCCAGGGCCGCTGGGCTTCCTTCCTTATTTGTCAACAGTGAGTCCAGGATGAAGGCGGTGAGGCAGCGGCAAGAGCTAACGTTCGGATGCCAGGCACAGTCGCCAGCGCCTCGCAGAAACCCATTGCCTCGCTGTTCCTCGGGAAAGCCCGTGAGGCAGATGTGCTGTCCCCACCTTACAGACGGGGAAACGGAGGCAGAGCCCCGCAGCTTGCCAAGATGAACGCCTCGGGGTGCGCCGGCAGCGCCCTAACCGCGTGTTTCTAACATTCCTCGCCTGTGCATTCCTTCCTATGCTTCCGACTCGCATTCCGAAAGCTCTCGGATTTCCAGGATTCCCGGGCTGGTACATCGACCGGCCAAGCGTTCTGAGATTGGAACGTGTCTTGCTCCGAATCTGCCAGTAATGGTTCCGATTTTCCTTTTCTAAGAAGACTACTTTAAAAAATAACACTCAGATTTAAAAATATTCCTGGGCGTCTGGGAATGATGTTTGGCTGGGGCGAGAGCCAAGTACCTAAAACCCGCGGCGGACGGGAATCCGCTGAGGAGGGAGGAGCCATTTACGCTTTCTCGAGATGGCTGCCCCCTGCCCCTTGGCTCCTCCCATCCACTTTACCAAGATGGCGGCCACCGACGTGTGTCCCGGAAGTGAGCGGGAGATGTGCGCGCGCATGTCCCACACCGGATTTCCGCTGCGGGCCGCTGGAGTCTTCCTTTAACAAGATGGCGGCAGGAAGCAGTGGCGGCAGCGGCAAGCTCCGCTCGAAAAGCGAGGCCGATTCCGGCTTCCTGGGGCTGCGGCCCACTTCGGTGGACCCAGCGCTGAGGCGGCGGCGGCGAGGTCCAAGAAATAAGAAGCGGGGCTGGCGGCGGCTCGCGCAGGAGCCGCTGGGGCTGGAAGTCGACCAATTCCTAGAGGACGTGCGGCTACAGGAGCGCACGAGCGGGTGTGTGGGGCGGGACTTCCGGCTGTTGGGCCACGGTCTGTGGTCCGGGGCGGCCAAGCGAGCGGGGGGCTTCTGGGGTGCCGGGAGCGTCTGTGCTGGGGACGCTGGGTGGGCGGCTGAGGGACTTGGCTGGGTTACCAGGTACGGGACTCCTAGTTAAGTTAGAATTTAGATAAACCTGTGCTGTAATTTTCTAGTCTTTACGACCCATGCACCCAGCAGGCGTAGTGGACTTTGAGTATTGAGTTCTGTAAACCGCCTGAAGGGGCCCATCCCAACAAGATGATGCTTGAATGAGCATAAGCAGAAGCTGGGCCCTCCCTGCGAGGCGAAACCTATTCCTGCAGCACCTCGCTCCCTCCCGGACATCTGTGGCTGACATTATTTATTGTTTTTTATTTTTGTGGCTGACATTCTGTATTTCCATCTCCCAGTGGCTTAGTATCGGAGGCCCCCGATGATAAACTCTTCTTCGTGGATACTGGCCCCAAGAACAGAGGTGAGGAAGGGCTTTGTGGCATTGCTAGGCAATGATTGGTGTTGTGTAGCCCATCTCAGCCTCTGAAAGTCTGCGCGCATGACATGCTTGGATGACAGACACTTCCTAAGAGGGGCTTCACTGTAAATTGGAAGGTTTGGAGTGGGCGGGGGTCTTGTACCTCTGACATGAGGGGATAATGTATCAAAAAAGACTTATTCCTGGCACCTGGATGCAGGGGGGCTGAGCCTGAGAAAGGTATCAGTGAAGAGAGAGCAGGGGGAGAGGTTTTTATTACTCCTTGCTGGCTGCAAGCTGCTCTGCTGACGTCAGGGTCCGGTCCGTCCTTGGTTCCTCCCTGGGCCAGATGCCTTCTGGTTATCTGAGCTATGCAGAGCTCAGGGCTGCAAACTTTCTGCAAGATCACTGCTGAGCACAATAAGTATTTCTCTTCCCCATTTGTTCTCCTTAACTCTTTCACAAATAAGAGGACCTGGGATGAACAGAAAGCAGACCAGGCCCCAACTTCAAGGAGTCGGGTTTCCTTTTTGAGGTATTGGATCTCAATGCACAGAAAAGCCAGCAGGGGTCTATTTCGATGAGTAGATCAGATGTAAAGTAGCGGGGCTCATCAGTTTGCTGAAAAGCAAGCCAAGGACCTGTTGTAAAGGAATCAGACCAGTTTTAGTGCTTTAATAAGTGGAGGGCCCACTTGAAGGAGTAGGTGAGACACTTGTCTCAACTCGCTGGTTATAATTTGCCAGGATGCAGGGCAGGGAGGTACTGCCACAGGTGGGGAGGTGAGCGAGGGATGGTGAGGGTGTCTGTTGGCACCTGGAAACCGACTGGGAAATGGGGACAGAGCGGGTGAAGAGGTCTGCTTCATGGGAACACTGACAGTCGTGTGGAGCACGTGGCAAGCGGTTTTAGCAGCAGGACACCCTTCCCAGTCATGTTGGGGACCAGTCAAGGTACCTGTTCTCACCACAGCCAGCGGACCCATGTCAGTCAGTGAGAGGGCCTGGCCACTTTCAGGCAGAGACCTTCATCGAGGGAAGGGTGGCTGCTGGCGAGGTGGGTTTCACAGGAGTGGACCTGGGCTCAGGCAGAGCAGTCAGGACCTGCCCTGTGGGGGTGAGGAAGCAGGGAAGGCTGTGCTGGTGGGAAGGAGGTCTCAGGAGCAGGAGGGGTGTGTGTAGGTGCTGCTTTAGGTTAAAAAGAAGGCAGAGAAGTGGCAGTGCTGCGATCTCATGGGCTCCGTCACTGCTTGATGCCCACACTACCCTGCGAGGGGTGTTAACATCTCATTTTGGAGCACAGAAGAGCAAAGTCCCCCGGTGAATGGAAGGGAACTGGTTTTGTCTTGTTCTTACTGTGAGGTTTTAGAAGTAAAAGGCTATTTTGCTGAAAATTGATCATGTCGGGTCCCAAGCCCAGGTTCCTGACTTTGTCACCTTGTCACCTGGCCACCTGCTCCCTTCCTTGGTCTTACTGGTTTGGTGGCCATGTGCCTGCTGTGTCCGGAAGCCTCTTGCGTGTGGGGCTGACTCCCTCTGTGCCAAGCACAGGGCTGGTCTAACTGGCTCGGGGGAATGTGTGTGGTGGGGGGTAGAGCCTTGGGGGTGGCTTTCCCTAGGCAGAGGCCTGAGTCAGCCTGGGCCCCGCAAGTCTGCTGGGACACAGGTCCCATGGAACGGCAATGTGGTGGGTGAGGAGCTGGTCTTGGACAGGTGGAGGCCTAGGCCATGATTCCTCTCCTTCCTCCACTCCCAGAGCCCAACAGGAAGAGGACCAAAGGCCAGAAGAGGCCACTGCTCCTCAAGAAACCCCTACGGGTCGACCTCGTGTTAGAGAACACATCCAAGATCCCTGCCCCCAAAGAGTGAGTGCCTCCTGCCTTTGTAGCAGCCCTCCTCACTTCCTGGCTGTGAAGGAGCTCCTGGGAGAGAGGGGAGGAGGGTGGGTCACTTGGAGGCCCAGGATGGGGTCAGATTTGGGCTATGGAGAACGATTGGAGGGAGTGAGGCAACGCGGGGGGGATTGTGGCTGGAGCAGGTGAGGATGGGACCTGGCCCTTCCAGGGACTCAGGATGGGGACCAGGGGGGAAAAGGGGGATGGCAGGAGGTGGGTCAGGCCAGGCTTAGTGACTGATCCCTGGTGGAGGGGCAGGTTGTCAGGTGATGGGTGGACAGTGGGTAAAGGGTGGGGCAGGCCCTGGGATGGGAGTGTGGCAGGAGGAGGCCCATGCTGAGATCGGGGTTGTGTGGTGTGTGAGGTGCTTAGGAGGCATGGAGCAAGGTCCCCACAGGAGTTGCTTTTTTGGGTCTCAGGCTCAGAGAGGCCTGGGCTGGAGACAGACCGGGGAGATGCTCTCTAAAGCTGCTGGGAGGAAGCTGGCCTGGGGAGGGTGCTTGGGAGAGGGGCTGCTGGAGGTGGGGTGCCTGAGTGGTAAGGGCGAGCAGGGGTGGGGATCCTGACTGGGGGAGCCGGGGCCTTCCCAGGCTCCGCTCACCCACTTTGCCTGTGCACTTCCCCGCCCAGCATCCTTGCCCACCAGGTCCCCAACGCCAAGAAGCTCAGGCGGAAGGAGCAGCTATGGGAGAGGTTGGCAAAGCAGGGCGAGCTGCCCCGAGAGGTGCGCAGGGCGCAGGCCCGGCTCCGAAGCCCTCCGGCGGCCAAAGCCAGGCCTGGGCCCCAGGACACCGCGGAGCGGCCCTTCTATGACCTCTGGGCCACAGACAGTGAGTGCCACTGTCACCTGTGGGTGGGCGCAGGCTACCGCACGCTCTGCGTGATGTCTAAGGGGAGGCCTGCAGGTGTCTCCACCCTCCACGGCAGATCTCAAAGTGGCACCCTGAGAGTTGGCCCCCACCCTCAGCCCCCCGTGCGCGCCTGCCTTCGGGAACCCACCAGCTGCTTTTTGTCTGGCTTTCGAGGTCCCTCGGGGTCTGAGAGTCAGTTCTTCCGACGCCCGGACTTCAGCCATCTTTGTGAAAAGGGAGGGTTGGATGGGGGTCATGGCATTTCCGTTCCCCACATGGGCCAGCCCCCCAGCTCTCTCTGCCTCCGCAGACCCTCTGGAGCGGCCGTTGGCTGGCCAGGACCCCTTCTTCCTGGAGCAGACCAAGAAGAAAGGAGTGAAGGTGAGGCTGCGCCCAAGTGGCGATCCAGTTAGGGGCGAGGGGCTGGGGAGCGGCGGGACAGCTCTGCATTTGAGCGGCAGACTCGGGGCTCAGAGCCCATCCTGTAGCGACACACCTGGCTAGTCACCTTGAAGGGAGAGAGCAGGTGCTTCAGGGGAGCCATTGCTGCAGAGAAGATAGTACTGAGGGTTAGGGACCTGGGGAGTCTCCAGGCCAGATAGTGTGTGTATGTGTGGGGGGTTTCCGCAGGAGTCCTCTGCGGGCTGGTGGGGGTGGGGAAGGCAGAAGGAGCAGCTCAGGTTTCAGAGTTTTCTGCTGATGTTTAGTTGCAAAGGAGAAGGTGGGATCTGGGCTCTGAGGAGACGGGGTTGAGGTGGAAGGGTAACCCCTGGCCTCTGCTGGGGAGGCCAGACAGGCAGGGGTTAGGGACAAAGAAAGTCTGCAAGTGGAGGTGCTGTGAGGGTGCTGCTCAGCCCGGAAGGAGACTTGCATCACTGGGGTCTGGTTAACATGCAGAGGGTCTGAGTGGGCCGGGGATTGTGCGGCTCTCACAGGTTCCAGGGGGTGGAGCTGCACTGTGAGTCTGTCGGCAGGCACTGCTCTGAAGGCAGTGCTGCAGGGTCAGTGACAGGCCTCGGAGACTAAGTGCCACCCCCCAGCCCATCATGGGGTCACAGGGACTGGTCTCAGGAAAGGTGGGCAGAGCCCCTGCAGGGAGCTTGCTGGTCCTGGGGATGCCACTCCCGGGGGAGCCAGGTGGCCATTGTCCCCGACACGGGCTCTCACGGCACCTCCCAGCCTGGTGCTCCCAGGCCTCACCTGCTTTGTGTTTTGTCCAGCGGCCGCCGCGTCTCCACACCAAGCCGTCCCAGGTGCCTGCTGTGGAGGTGACACCCTCCGGGGCCTCCTACAACCCCACCTTTGAGGACCACCAGGTACACGCCCTCTCCTCAGCCGGTGCCTAAGTCGTGGGGTCGGCGTCCCCTCGTCTGGCATGTTCTCCGTGCCCACCCAGAGGTGGGGCTCAGAGTGAAGTGACCCAGTCAGTCCCAGGCCTGTCCTGGGGCTCGCAGTCCAGCGGAGGAGACAGTGATGACCCAAAGGCGGGGCTGGGAAGGGGGAACCCACAGCAGCCACCATACCCAGCCTTGGGGGCAGGAGGGATTCCTGGAGGAGGGGACACAGCTGAGGATGGGGCAGTGTGCTGTGGGAAGAGGAGAATGGAGTTTCAGTCGGGTACAGTGGGTACAGCTTTCGGGAAGTTCACAGCAAGTTGGTGCAGAGCACCTTAGTAAACCGTTAATAGACGCCCTGTAGGCAAGCGAAGTTTGTCTAAGGGCGAGGGTAGTTTAGCAACAAGAAATCTGGCTGTGAGAGTCCTTGTTCATCAAACAGACGTTTGTTGAGCACAGATGTGAACAGTGGGGACACCCCCTCGTGAAGCACATGTTCCCAGAGAGAAATGAGGTCATGAGCAGAGGCAGGACATGCGAGAATGCTGGTCCACGTTGTGCATTAGAGAGTGTCTGAGCAGCAGGGGTGGAGGGTGGGCCCCACATGGTAGCGGCGTGGTGTCTGCAGAAACCAATGCCGCGCCCAGACCACTGGTGGGGAGGAGCCTGGCGCAGTCTGCTCCCCTTGGACAGGCGTGGGCGGCGAGGCGCTGGGGAGGAGGGAAGATCAGTCATTTTCTAAAAGTATGTAATGCTTTGCAGAGATGTGACTCCTGTGCCATAGGATTCGCCCACTTACAGGCACATGTCGGTGGTGCCACGTATATGCGCCGAGCCTTGTAGACATCACCACGTGCTCATTCCCCCAGTGCCGTCCCCCCGTCTTAGGCACAACCACGCTCTTTCCTGCCCACGGATTTGCTGTTTCTGAGTGTTTCATGTAAATGAAACCACGGTGTGTGCAGCCCAGACTGCCCTTTATGAGAACTGGCAGGGAATCCAGCAGCCCCTCTGGCTGCTGTGGGGCGGGCGGGGTGAGGCTATAACTGGGGAACCAGGGAGAGGAGGGGCTGGGGGCTAGGTGTATAACTCCTGGAGAGGCTCCGGGGGCTCCGCCCTTACCCTACCCTGTCCCTCCAGACGCTGCTCTGGGAAGCCCATGAGGTCGAGCTGCAGCGGCAGAGGGAGGCAGAGAAGCTGGAGCGGCAGCTGGCCCTGCCCCCTGCTGAGCAGGCTGCCACCCAGGTGAGCCCACACATGCCCACCCTCCCGTCCTCCGAGTCTCTCCTTCGCTTGGCCCTGACACCCTATCTCCCCAGGAGTCTACATTTGAAGAGATGTGCCAGGGGCTGCTGGAGGAGTCGGATGGGGAAGGGGAGCCAGGCAAGGGCCAGGGGCCCGAGGGGGCTGGAGACCAGGCCAGAGATGACCAGTTCGGAGGAGCTGAGGCCACCACACCTGTCCGCCTGGCTGCTGTGGAGAAGAAGACGGAGCAGCAGCGCCGACGGGAAAAGGCTGCCCGGATGCTGCGGGTACAGCGGGCTGCGGTGCGGGCCGCCCGGCTGCGGCACCAGGAGCTCTTCAGGCTGCGCGGGATCAAGGCCCAGGTGGCACAGCGGCTGGCGGAGCTGGCACGGCGGCGGGAACGACGGCGGGCACAGCGGCTGGCCGAGGCTGACAAGCCCCGCAGGCTGGGGCGGCTCAAGTGAGGCCTGAGGGGGCTCCTCAGGGAGGCAGCAGGGGTTCTCATCTCCATCCCAGTGTCCTGCCTGGGCTCAGCCTGGCCCTCCTGTGAGACCATGTTTCTCCTGAAGCCCCATGTCCTCAGAAGCCCACTGCCCAGCCCACTCTCCCCGCAGGGGGGCGAAGAGGGGTAGGTCTTTGGACTCTGCCTGGTTCTGGCCTGAACACCCTGCCCTGCCCTCCAGGTACCAGGCGCCCGACATCGACGTCCAGCTCAGCTCGGAGCTGGCTGACTCGCTCCGAACCCTGAAGGTACCGGCCCAGCTGAGGGTGCTGAGGGCTGTGTGGGAGAGCCCGTGCCCGGTGATGACATCATCCTTGCTCCCCGTGCCCCCCAGGGGCTGTGGGCGACACTATGGCTGCCCCCAGGCTGGGCCAGTGGGCTGATGCCTGGGGGCTGAGGGCACGGGTGAGATTGTGGTCCCCAGGGGTGAGGGGCAACTGCTGTGATGGGTTCAGAGGCCTTTCGTCCCAGCCAGGTCCTATTGCAACCCCTAGTCTGCCGCCCTTGTCCTCCAGTCGCAGAGGGTCATCCAAAAGCGCAGAAGGGACTGTTCTTCCGCCACTTGGCACCTCCATGGCTCCCCAGTGTCCACCTGGCCACTGGCCTGCAGCCCTGTGCTGCCCCAATGGGCCTGCTGTGCCCCTCTTTGACCCCTGGGCTGGCCTCACCACTCCGTCTGCCTGTGCACCCCCTTCCATCTCACTGGCCTCCTTCCTGTGATCCTCAAACCCAGCTCAGGCAGTGGGAGGTCAGTCCCGTCACTCCGGGAGCTCAGGGCCAGCTGAGCCCTGGTGCCCGAGGCTCTGCTGCTGGGAAAACTGTAGTGAGCCTCCCCTGACCCTGGCTGGGCCCTCAGGGAGAGGTCAGAGGTCTTGGATTCTGCCAGCGCCCAGTGACACCTCTGTCTCCCGCAGCCCGAGGGCAACATCCTCCGTGACCGGTTCAAGAGCTTCCAGAGGAGAAACATGATCGAGCCCCGGGAGAGAGCCAAGTGAGGGCCATTGTCTGGAGGGGGTCCTTGGAGGCTGCCTGGGGTGAGGGTGGGGGGTCCCCCAGCGTTTGGTGGCCATGCGCCATTCACGCGCTCTCTCCTTTTTTTCCAGGTTCAAGCGCAAGTACAAAGTGAAGCTGGTGGAGAAGCGGGCGTTCCGGGAGATCCAGTGAGTGATGCCCCCTTCTCTCCTGTGGCATTCACGGGGCCCCAAACCTGGTAACTGTGCTCCAGATGCACCTGAACCCAGAGTTTGGGGGTAGGAGGGTCCCCAAAAGGAAACAGAAGAGCCCAAACCCGAGGGGGGTGTCAAGTGGGTGAGAACAAGGATCCCCCACTGCCCTCGTCCACTCTCAGCCCCCTCCTCTGTCCCCAGGTTGTAGCTGATGCTGGATGTGGAGCCTCACTCTTCAATAAAGCACCTTCGGACCAACCCTTGGGCCTCATGTGTTACTCCCCCTGCTGTGGGCAGCTTCTCTGTCTGTCCCCCTCTAGCTCATAGGAATGTAGGTTCCAGAACTTTCATGTCCTCCAACCCTGGTGAGAACTCAGGACGTAGCAGAGGGCCTGTCCCTCGGGGTCAAAGTGGGCCATCCTTTCCCATGAGGAGGGTCTGAGAGGACACACGCTGGCAGGCTGAGGGGAGCGAAGGTCTGCACCTGGGTTTCTGGCTTGGGTGGGGGGGCCCTTGCTCTGGCCCAAGTGGTGAGAGGCAGGTCTTGATGACAGGCCTGTCACAATGGGAGTGCCTTTCAGGCAGAGCCCTGACGCCCACCCGGTTAAGGGCGCTAGACTTACCCATTTACGGGCGAGGGAACAGAAGCATGGAAAGAGACTTTTCCTTCCCCCACACACCTATGTAATATTTTTCGAAACCTTACTTCTACAAGCATTAAAGGACTGTTGTCACTGTTAGTCATGGATGCGGTGCATGAAGATGCCAAAACCCGTGGCTGTCATCCGTGACCTGCCCTCCATCTTCTGCAGAGCTGGCTGTCACTGCAGTGGGTGAAGGGAGCCATTTCCCTTGTGCCTCTATTAAAAACCGTATTTTTGGGGGGTAGAACCATGCCATGCGTGGTTTCTAACTTGCCTTTTAATGCATGGTAGAGAGAGAGCAGGCTCTGCAAGGCGCTTCCTGTTTGTCACAGCTCAGGGACTTCGCTATAGAGTGGTCCGATTCCATGCACATGCCCATATTGTCCCTAGTGGCACTGGAGCGAATAGCTGCATGTGCCTTGTCACATGTCTAGGACAAGAACCTGAGGTGAGTCTGGGCTTAAGGGAAGTATATCTGAGTTAGGCTGTGCTGACCTTTACCCTCCAGCCGCATAGAGCCCACTTGTTCCCTCCTGGCTTCACGACCACATGATCTTGCTGTTCACCTATACCTGTGAGGTCGAGCATCTCTGTAGGATCACTGGCAGTTTCCTCTTCTGTGCAGGTTCAGACCTTTTGACCATTTTCTTTCTAGGCTGTTTGTCATTTTCTTGTTTATTTGTAGTGGCTCTTTATTTATTACAGGTCTGAAGTCCTACATATTATTATAGATCTATAGGCACACATATTCCAAACATTTCTCCTGGGCTACTCCTTTTGACTTGTTGAGGCCCGTGGTCAGTAAACTGTGGCTCGAAAGCTCATGCAGCTCCTTGGTCCCTTAAGTGTGACTCTTCTACAAAATACCACGGCCTGGGCGAGTCTATTTTGAAGAAGTGGTGTTAAAAGAAGTTTAAGTTTAAAAAATTTGGCTTTCAAGAAATTTTAATCGTCATACTGTTGATATTTGGCTCTGTTGACTAATGAGTTTGCCGACCACTGGATTAGGGCAACATACTCTATTTTTTATTGTGGCCGCTTGAAAAGGTTTGTCCTGGACAAGATACGTAAGAAAATAAAACAAGCAATTTAGAAAATAAATTGGTGAACGGGAAGACATCAGAGCCACTGTCCCCTCTCCCCAACATCCTGTAAAACATCATGACTAAGGAACTGTTCCCATCTCCTGCCTTAAAAATAAAAGGGAATGCTGTACAGACAAAACAGCTGGGTGGGGGAGAGGTAGGATGGTAGGTTGAGGTGAAAATGAAAGCTTCCAAGTGCCTGCTAGAGAGCCTCAACAATGAAAACAATTTTTTAAAAATCCTTAAGCCCTGGCCTTTGACCCAGTAAACATCCTGGGGAATGAATCTGAGGAACCTGCTGGGAGAAAGGAGGAAACTCTTAATGTCCAGAGGTGGCCATCGGTACATCCGCCCAATTTATGCATGGGGTGAGATGGTCACAGCTGCTCAAGGGCAAATCCTGCAGCCTGGACGTGAGGCCGAGTCTGCAGGAAATTCACACTGTTTTATGCCTCTTCCTGTGTGGGCAAAGATGGTTCTGTGGCAAAGGCATGTGTGTGCTTTACTGCACAGCAATCAACTCTCGTCTGAATTTTACAGCAAAAACCCGAAAATGTTAAAATGATTTACATACTGAACTGATGCCTGTGGCCTCCTTGGAAGTGCATAAAACAATTGGGATGAATGGGCAGATGCACCAAAAAGTGGGCTCAGTGGTTGAGCATTGACTGAGGAACCAAGGTTCATAGTTCTATTCCTGGTCAGGGTACATGCCCGGGTTGTGGTCTTGATCCCCAGTGGGAGGGAGGAATGTAGGAGTGGCTAATCGATTGGTGACTCATTATTGATGTTTCCCTCTCCTCTGAAATCAATAAAAATATTTTTTAAAGACAAAACCAGAGTACAGTGAAATGTAACTGGTAGGGTCTCGGTGGCAGGATATATGGAAAGCTTGACTGCTGTTTGAAAATATCCCTAATAATTTGGGAGACCAGCACATAGGCTGGAGTGAGATGTCCCAGGAGCTTGTTATGGCCATGTATTTGCACTGGTTCCTTCTGTTTCCTTTTGAATTTGTAACTTTTCCTAAAGGGGTTCCCCACACTGGAAAGCTTCAGGCACCACAAAACCTGGACCTGACTGTGATATAAAACAAGTGGAAAGGTCTACCCACTAACTGGGTAATCTATACCGCATAATGAGGATGGAGGGCATCTGTAGGCCAGCCTAGAATGGTGAAGAGCTCGGGTTTGGTATCCAGTGTCCTGCTTTCAAATCCCACTCAGTTTGCATAGCTGTGTGACCTTGTGAAGGTTACTCACCCTTGCTGTGCTCAGGGTTCCTACTTGAAAAATAGACATCATGATATTACCCACCTCATTGGTTTATCACAAAGACTAAGTGAACCTGCATCTGAAAGGACTTGGAACGGGGCCTGGCACAGAGTAAGTCCTACATGAGTGTTTGCTATTAAAACAATGTTTGGGAAAAAACAAAATGCCTTTTTAAAAAAGCATGGAAACTTGCAGTCTGTGCCAAAGACTTTACCTTTTGGCCCACTGATTGCACTCTTGGGAATGTGCCCTAAGGAGGTGGCCGGAAACTTGGGGGAAAGCATAATGCAGAGGCCCGTCCCGCAGAGCGCGGTGTAGAATGGAAGGAAGTGTGGTCATGGACTCGGGCAACTCCGGCCTCTCCAGGGAGGGAGACTGGCCGGTAACCCAGGGGTAGGACACACGCGTAATAACGGACTTGTTTATGTTCTGATGCTCTGTGGGCAAACAGGTCTGCAGGGGCTCATCAGTCTGACCCTGCCCATGGTCTCTGTGAGGATCCCAGAGGCTTTCTTCTTCCTGTGGCTTTCCCCAGGGTCTCCCAACTTTTCTATCACGGAGGAAACTTTCTTAAAAAAATTGGAATTAGAAATGTGGAAAGAGATTTCCTTGCCGTACACAAAGATGCCTGCCGCTGTGCTATCTGGAAGATCAGAAAGAGATAACAGGCCAAATGTAGAGCAATAAGAAATGGGCTTTTAGCCGAGACCGATTTGGCTCAGTGGATAGAGCATCGGCTTGTGGACTGAAAGGTCCCAGGTTCGATTCTGGTTGGGGGCATGTACCTTGCTTGCGGGCACATCTCCACTGTGGGATGTGCAGGAGGCGGCTGATCGATGTCTCTCTCTCTCATCGATGTTTCTGACTTTCTATCTCTCTGTAAAAAATCAATAAAATATATATATATTTTTAAAAAGGCTTTTAGCCCTGGCTGGTTTGGCTCAGTGGATAGAGCGTCAGCCTGTGGACTGAAGGGTCCCAGGTTCTATTCCAGCTCAGGGCACATGCCTGGGTTGCGGGCTTGATCCCCAGTAGAGAGTATGCAGGAGGCAGCTAATCAATGATTCTCATCATTTGATGTTTCTCCCCTTCCTCTCTGAAATCAATAATAAAAATATATTTAAAAATATAGCCTGATTTAAAAATTTAGCCTGATTGGCTTGGCTCAGCAGATAGAGCGTCAGCCTGCAGACTGAGGAGTCCCGGGTTCAATTCTGGTCAAGGCCATGTACCTTGGTTGCAAGGACATCCCCAGCAACTAATCAATGTTTCTCTCCCATCCATGTTTCTAACTCTCTAACTCTCTATCCCTCTCCCTCTCTGTAAAAAGTTAATAAAATATATATATATATATATATATATATATATATATATACATATATATATTTTTTTTAAAAGAAAAGAAAAGGGCTTTGACAAGTGGGGTATTTTGCTACCACTTAGGAAAGATTAGTTTTTGGAAGGGTTTTTAATGATCTGGGGGAAACTTACAATCTATCCCAGAAAACTGTTAAGTGGGGAAAAGGCACAATATGACCCCAACTAGTTTACAGTTATAAACACAGGCAGAGAAGGCCCGGGGGATGCACGCTGGGGCTGCGGGCCACACGGGTGGGGAGTGATGGGGATTGCTACTGTGAAACCTGAGAAAGCAGACACTGGTTAAGAAGGACTCTTGGTGGCTAACGTCTCAAATTAAAAACCAAACCAAACAGCCTAACCAGCCATTTCCACTCAGAGGCCTCTCATGTAAATTGCACTTCAGGGAGAAAACTGCATTGGGCTCTCTGGCTCTGCATGGAACTGTCAGTCCGCAACTGTTTCTGCCACGTGATCCATAAAGCAGTTCCTGGAATCCTATTTCAACCAATAGGATTGAGGCTCTCCCCATTCAGTCGGGGACTGTGCAGGTCGACCAGCCACAGCAACTCTATTCTGACCAATCAGGACAGTGCTTTTTGTACCAATCAAATTGCAAGGACTTGGAGTCCTCATCTGTATGAGGAGAGAGTACTCAAGGACCAGGGCTGGGAACTTGTATGTAAGCCAGCTCCCCCAGGCTCTGGGACAATTTCTTTTCCACCTGAGACTGAAGACCATTTCCCTGGCTGAGAGCGAACAAGTGCACAAGTGCAGAAGCTCAAAGCCGACCGGCTCAGAGCAGTGCAGATCTGGAGAAGCAAAGCCGACCTGCCAGAGGGCCTGGCCCTGGCTGCCTCCCTGTGTCACAACTGAGCTGTTTTGCACTGAATAAAATTCCTTTTGTCACGGCACCCCAAGTTGGGGATTCCTGTTGGTGTTGAACTGGTGCCAAGAACCATGTTGACATTACTCTCTTCCTCACATCTGCTTTTCTGGGTCTCGGCTTCCTCCCTGTTCTTTTTTAGATTTGTTAATTCTCACACGAGGATATTTTCCCATTGACTCAGAAATATTTTTTTATTGATTTCAGAGAAGAAGGTAGAGGGAGAGAGAGAAACATCAATGATGACAGAGAATCATGAATCGGCTGCTCTTGCATGCCCCCTACTGGGGGTTAAGCCCACAACCCCAGCATGTGCCTTTGACTGGAATGGAACCAGCTCGGACCTCACTGACTAGAGAGTGGAAAAGGGAGGTAGGGAGGTAAGGAGAGTGAGAAACATCAATGCAAGAGAGACACAGTCACTGTTTGCCTCTCACATGTGCTCTAACCCAAGGCCTGGATCTAACCTGCAACCCAGGTACTTGCCCTTGACCAGGAATCAAACCTGAGACCCTTCTATGTGCTCTAACCATTGAGCACACCAACTAGGGTTTCCTGCTCTTTATTTTGGGGGACACTGTGAGCTTGGCTGGCCTCCACCACTGCCTCACTGCTGAGGCTGGAGCAGGCACTGCATTTCCCAGACACTCTTGCCATTGGATTCTGGACACAGAATGGTCCCCGCAGTTGGAGTTCCTCCAGAGAGGTGGACGGTAGAAGTGATCCAGGTCACAGCCAGGACAATGATTTTGAACTAGGGGTGCCAGTGGTGACCTCAGAGGAGCACCCCTGGTTTGTGGTTTCTGTGTGTCTGCCATCCTGGGCATCATTCCTGAGGGCCGGGCCCAGAGCCCACTGCTCCAACTCCCAGGGTTCTGTAAGCACCCAGTTCCATGTATTCAATATCTTCCTGTTTAAAACACCTGGGGTGGCTTCTTTGTAGGTTTCAATTCCTGCTGTGGCAAGCATGAACTACTTTTATGTTAAAGAAAATAATTAAAAAAATACACACACACACACACACATATGCTAAAGTCCCAGTGCATGAAAATTCATGCACTGGAGGGGGGGGGTCCCTCAGCCTGGCCTGCTCCCTCTCATAGTCTGGGAGCCCTCAGGGGTGGGAGGTGACCCGGCGATCAGGGGAAGGCAATGCCCCCATTTTTGAGGGTATGACAGTCAATTAGCATATTCCCTCTTTATTAGATAGGATATTTTTATTGATTTCCTAGAGGAAGGGAGAGGGACAGAGAGCCAGAAACATCAATGATGAGAGAGAATCATTGATTGACTACTTCCTGCACAACCCCCACTGGGGATTGAGGCCGCAACCCGGGCATGTGCCCTTGACTGGAATCAAACCCAGGACCCTTCAGTCTGCAGACTGATGCTCTATCCACTGAGCAAACCAGCTAGGGCAGGAAAATTATTTTTAAAATTCTAAGAGGTAGCATGAAACAAAACCGAGTGAAGAGTGGACATTTTTGCTGTGTTGATTTGCCAACAAATGAGATGATGGTTCAGGGAAGGCATGGGACTAACCCAAGGCCACACAGACTTGCCAAGAATCAGGGCCCAGCCAGGACTTCCTTCCTCCCCCTTAGAGAGCCCAGCCTTCCACCGAGGCAGGAGCGCCCAGAGATGGCTGAGGCCTCCACCCCTCTGTGCCTCTCCTGCCCAACATGCTTGGGGTGGGGGGTAACTGATGGTCTAACATCCTGTGACTGCATCTCTGTAATGCCACTCACATAAGTCCCCAGACCAGAACCTGGCAACATCATCGATCCCTCCCTTTTTAAAATTTATTTATTTATTTATTTATTTATTTATTTATTTATTTATTTATTTATTGTTAAAACATATTTTTATTGGTTTCAGAGAGCAAGGGAGAGGGAGAGAGAGATAGAAACATCAATGATGAGAGAGAACCATTGATTGGCTGCCTCCTGCATTCCTCCCACTGGAGACTGAGCCCGCAATCTGGGCATGTGCCCTTGTTAGAAATTTGTGAGCATGCTTCCTCCTAGTTGACTCAGCCTTGAATCCCAGCTGCACCTCACAAAATAGCCTTGCAAGATAGAACACTGTCAGCTTTCTGAAGAACAGGGTGACCCTGTAAATAACATGGTCATCAGTAATATGACCCTGACGTTACTTAAGAAAAACTGTTTTGTCTTAAATTGCTTGCTCTGCAAAAACAAATGTGGTAAATGTGCTTAAAAGCGGTCCTGCACAAGGAGTCGGGGCTGCTCTCTGGACTTCCTGCCTGAAGAAAGGCAGAGCAGTCACCGGCCGGCTAATAAAGGCTCCCTAAATTTTACTTTGGTCTGCGCTCCAGTGGTCGTTTGCTTGCATTCACTCCACAACACCCTTGACAGGAATTGAAATCGGGGCCCTCTGGTCTGCAGGCCGATACTCTATCTACTGAACTAGACCAACCGGGACTCCCTTTCTTTTATTGTTGATGTGTCATTTAACTCATTAATACTTGTTCCAAATGGACAAAGCTGTTTCTGTCCCAGGTCCTTGTTCTGGTCCCAACGAAATGATGCTATTGTGACCTTTTTTTTTACAGTCCAGGAACTTGAAGCACAGACGAGGGGAGTGGCTTGTTGGGATCTGAGTTCCACCCAAGCCACATCTATTCTCCCTTTAAAATAGTCCTGCCATTTGGCCCATGCCCTCACCCACCCAGCTACCAAGCCAAAATTCTGAGTCTTCTCCTGGTAATTGACAATGGAGCTGAGACTGGAATAAAAGAAGAGAGGCAGCTGTACAGCAACACAGGGAAAGCTTTTCCCATGCAAAGGCCCTGGGATTGGGAACCTCAGGCAGGGCAAGGAGACCTGAGTGCCTGCAGCCAAGGAGAGAATGAGGGCCATGATGTTACCTGGGACCAGACAGAGTCCCTTGGCTGCAGGTGGGAAACAGATCATAGGGGTAAGAGATGAAGCAAGAATAACAGCAAGAAAACAATTGCAATAGTGCAGGGGGGTGGTGATGGTGGTGGGCCAGGGTGGAATCAGTGGAGGGAGAAATGGTCAGATTCTGGATCTTTAAAAATATAGATAGCCCTCACTGGTTTGGCTCAGTGGATAGAGTGTCAGCCTGCAGACTGGAAGGTCCCAGGTTTGATTCCAGTCAAGGCACATGCCTGGATTGCCTGCAGGACACAGCCTATCAATGATTCTCTCTCATCCTTGATGTTTCTCTCTCTCTCTTCCTCTCTGAAATCAATATATATAGTCAATGATGAAACAGAATCAGCTGCCTCCTGCCGGCCCCACACTGGGAATTGAGTCTACAACCTGGGCATGTGCCTTGGCCGGGAATGGAATCATGAATATCCGATCCCTAGGTTGACTCTTAATTCCTCAGCTACACTGGCTGGGCTTTTTTAAAAAAATCCTCACCCAAGGATATGTTATGTTTTTATTGATTTGAGAGAGAGAGACAAAGAGAAAGAGAGGAATATCGATGTGAGAGAGAATCATCAATCAGTTGCCTCTCAACCTGAAACACAGGTATGTTTCCCTGATTGGGAGTCGAACTCACAACCTTTTTCATGTACAGCATGACACTCTGACCAACAGGGCCACCCGGCCAGGGCTCTGGATCGTTTTGAAGATGGTGAGAGGGTGGGAGGGAGGCCAAGGATGGCCAAGGGTGTTCTGGAGGAACATCTGGGTGGAGGGGGGCCTCTGCTGAGATGGGACACGGACGGTGCTGGGAGCACAGCTCCAGAAGGTGAGGCTCCAGCACCCTCCTGGCTGCTGGGGAGATGCAGAGGGAGGCAGAGAATGAGTGGAAAGCGAGTGAGTGAGTGAATGATTGAACGAAGGGGCAAGAGTTAAAAGCAGGTAAGCTGGTGAGAGTGGGTTTGGGGCAGAGACACCCAACTGTGGCTGTGCTTGTCAGGGGCAGTGCGGGGAGTGAGTGGGCACAGGGTTTGGGGCTCGGGGACTGGTCTGGGAGAGACTGAGGATGGGGCGTCGGAGGCCGCGGGAGTGGGTAGTATAAGGTGTTTGTGGACAAAAGGAGGGAGGAGGGGCCGGGATGGTGTGGCTCAGTGGTTGAGTGTCAATCCATTCAATTCCTGGTCAGGTTACATGCCTTCCCCGGTGTGGGGCATGCAGGAGGCAGCCAATCAATGATTCTCTCTCATCATTGATGTTTCTATCTCTCTCTCCCTCTCCCGTCCTCTCTGAAATCAATTAAAAATTTTTTTTAAAGAGAGAAGTAGGAGAGGGAGGTCAAGTTAAGGGGGTGGGAGGAATGAGTGGAACAGAGTGAATGAAGGGAGACAGCAAAGAGGAAACAGCCAGAGAGGTGGGAAGAGGGGATCAGGGTGGCAGATGAGTCACCATCTTCAGCCCACAAGGCTGGAAGCACCCCCAAGAGGGAGGAGGGTGCGTGAGAGGTGAATTTCTGGGAACTGATCTGCTGGAGGTTGGGAGAGTGGGGTAGTTATGAGGGGAGCACCCATGGCGCGGACCCTAAGTGACCACCCCAGGAGCGGTCTCGTGGCGCCGCCTGTGGTCCTGAGTGAACAGTAACAGCCCTTCTCTCCGAGTGTCCCTTTGTGGACAGTCAAATGCAGGATCTCCCAAGTTCAGGGGAAGCGATACAGATGCGAGGCAATGGCCGCCAGGGGGCACCGAGAGCCCACATGGAACGGCCTGGGAGGTGGCTGCCCCGGTTCCAATTTCATCCGCCCTGTCAATCCCCCGCAGGGTCACAATGATCCTGACCTATATCACCATACCGAGCTTAACTGTTCTAGGACCTCCGAGGAATGGAATCATGCAGCATCACCATACACGAGCCTGGCCCGTCCCAGAACCTGGGATTCCTGCCCTCAAAGGAGAGCGAGAAAGCCTCCAGACGAAGAGCCAGCGCTGCCCTCTCCTACAGCGGGCCCACGCCTCCTCCCTCAGCTGTGATCTCTGCCCTCCCAGCCAGCTCTGGGGCCTCCAAAAAAGACCAGAGCCAGGGGAGCGATGACCTGTCCCCAGGCCCCCTTGTCTCTGACTCCCCAGAGAGCACAGGTAGCTTCTACCCGCGCCCTTCCTGTGTCGCTGCCCAGCTTTACGGAGCACACTCTCACAACCACCTGGACTCATGCTGTGAAATCTTTCCCGCGCAAAGTCAAGAATCCACACACTGCCCCCACTGGTTGGGCTCAGTGGATAGAGAGTTGGCCTGTGGACTGAAGGGTCCTGGGTTCGATTCTGGTCAAGGGCACATGCCTAGGTTTCGGGTTTGATCCCCGGTGGGAGGCATGCAGGAGGCAACCAATCAAAGATTCTCTCTCGTCATTGATGTTTCTATCTCTGTCCCTCTCCCTTCCTCTCTGAAATCAATAAAATATATTAAAAAACAAACAAACAAACAAACAAAGAAGAACCCAGACACTGCAGGCCGGCCTGAGACAGACTCACTGCAGGCCTGGCTCCATCCGATAGGTAACACATCCATCACCCACCCATCCACCCATCACCCACCCATCCATAAAGAGTGCATGCTGTATGATCCTGTTTCTCTGAGGCTCTAGAACAGGTCATGTAAAATTAAAAAAAAAAGGACCTCTAGAAAGGCCCGAGGAAGTGACATCTAAGCAGCAGCCCATGTCACCGGTACCCCACATGCTTTGGAGCCCTGCAGGTGCCATATTCCTTGGTGTAGCTCACATCCAGATACCTGCCCTGGCTCCTGAGTTCCCGTATTCACCACAGTAGCTCACACCAGGTTCCTGCCACCTACACAGGTATGCACCCTGGCAGGGCACGGTGTGTCCCGTGCAAACTGTAGTGGCCTGGTGGGAACAGGATATCGGACAAATCTGGCCCCCTCAGAGAAGAGCCTGTGACCCTGCCTTTCCGATCAGAAAGGTGTCTTTCCCTTTAAGGAAGCAGGTCCGCTTCTGATCAGCCGGCAGGCAGAGGGCAGTCGGAAGGAAAGGAGCCCCCATCTCCACTCCAGCTTTGGGGCATTCTCACCACTCCTGTGCTTTCCTAGAGAGATAAGGCTTATCGCCTCTGAGAGGAAGATAAGAATCCCCCATTGCTGACAAATGCTGAGGTCACTTTCCTGTTTCACAGACGGGCTTTACAGGATTCAATTGTCCCCAAGGTTTGTGAATAATCAAATACATGGCAAGTTGTTTGAAAGATGGTTTTGGTGAAAATTAATGTCATCACTATTTGCTTAAAGTTGCAGTTGTATGACAGATACTTCCCCATTGTCTACTGTGTGCCACTCACCAACTGCTCGGCACATTCCAGAGGACAAAGCAGAAAACCACAGAGGGCAAATTCTGGCCCAGAGACAGCTAAACACATAAAAATCCTAGTCAGCGGGCCCTGCTGGTGTTGCTCAGTGGGGAGAGTGTCGGCCTGAGCACCCAAGTGTCTCGAGTTTGATTCCTGGTCAGAGGTGTGTGCCTGGTGCCGAGTGCTGTCCATGGCCCCGATCAGAGCGTGTGCGGGAGACAGCCAACCGCTGTGCCTCTCACAGCAAGGTTTCTCTCTCCCCCTCCCTCCCTTCCACGCTCTCTAAACACCAATGGAAAAGGCTGTGTGTGTGTGTGTGTGTGTGTGAGTGTGTAGCCGTGCTGTTGTGTGTCAATGTCTGCCTCCAGGCATAGCAATGTGGCTGTACTAGTATAGTCTCACTGTGTGTCGTCCCCGGCATGATGGCGTGTGATATTGTTACTGTATTGTTGCAGCTGTGGGCAGGAAAAGTGTGTGTTAGTGTGTGTGTGTGTGTCTCCTGGGACAGACAGGGGTGTGTGTTGGCATGTGTGTGTGTCTCCTGGGGTAGGTAGAGGTGTGTGTTGGTGTGTGTGTGTGTGTCTCCTGGGGCGGGAGGAGTGTGTGTTGGTGTGTGTGTATGTCCTGAGACAGGCAGGGGTGTGTGTTGGTGTGTGTGTGTGTGTCTCCTGGGGCGGTAGGGGTGTGTGTTGGTGTGTGTGTGTGTGTGTCTCCTGGGCAGGTAGGGGTGTGTGTTGGAGTATGTGTGTGTGTCTCTTGGGGGAGGTAGGGGTGTGTGTTTGTGTGTGTGTGTGTGTGTGTCTCCTGGGGTGGATAGAGGTGGGAGTTGGTGTGTGTGTGTGTCTCCAGGAGCAGGTAGAGAGGTGTGTGTGTCTTCTTGGGCAGGTAGGGCTGTGTGTTGGGGTGTGTGTTGGGATGTGTGTGTCTCCTGGGGCGGGTAGGGGTGTGTGTTGGGGTGTGTGTCTCCTGGGGCAGGTAGAAGGCTGTGTGGTGTGTTGGTGTGGGGTAGTGTGTCTCCTGGGGCAGGTAGAAGGGTGTGTGGTGTGTGTGTGGGGTGTGTGTCTTCTGGGGCGGGTAGAAGGGTGTGTGGTGTGTGTGTGTGGGGTGTGTCTTCTGGGGCGGGTAGAAGGGTGTGTGGTGTGTGTGAGGTGTATGCGTGGTGTGTGTGTCTTTTGGGGCAGGTAGAAGGGTGTGAGGTGTGTGCGTGGTGTGTGTGTCTTCTGGGGCAAGTAGAAGGGTGTGTGGTGTGCAGGGTGTGTGTGTGTGTCTTCTGGGGCAGGTAGAAGGGTGTGTGGTGTGTGTGTAGGGTGTGTGTGTCTTCTGGTGGGGGAGGGGAAGCATGCTGATGGCATCAGTGGTCACATCTGTGGCTTCAGCAGTGCTGTTGCCCATCGGAGCCGCCGACTGGTTTCTGCAATGTGTCACGTCTGTAACTGAGTCCCAGCGAGAGCTTGATCTCAGGTGAGCTGTCCTGCCCTGACTGTGTGTGTGTGTGTGTGTGTGTGTGTGTGTGTGTGTGAGAGAGAGAGAGAAAGAGAGAGAGAGAGACACACACAAAGAGAGAGGGACCCACCCAGGAGTCATTACTAATGTCTCCAGCCTCCCCACTTCTGGACAACAGAGACCCTTTTGTTCTCAGCTTTGGAAGAGGTGCCTCTCTTCTCTCGAGGCCCCTGGCAAGTTCTCAGCTGGTCAACAAAACATCCATTGAGCCTCTGTCCAGTGCCTGGACGTGCTGGGACCGTCACGGGGCTGCAGACCTGTGATGGCCCGTGACCGGTGATGACCTGTGACCTGTGACGGCCTGCGACCTGTGACAGCCAGTGACCAGCATGGTTGGGACAGTGATGTGAAAGCCCAGAGGGGACACTGGACCAGTTTGTTACAAGATACTTTTTTGGGGAAAAAAGGGAAAATCATGATGCATACGGATCTAAACATAAACATTGGTAAAGATAAGGTGTTACAATCCATTCAAGGGAGGTCAAAGAACCGGCACATTTGTGGATCAAGGGTATTGATCAGCGGTTGTTCACAGTTTGATTCCCCATCAGGGCATGTTCCCCGGGGTTTCAGGCTGGATCCCCAGTAGGGGGCATGCAGGAGGCAGCCGATGGATGTTTCCATCCCTCTATCCTTCTCCCTTCTTCCCTAAAAATTCAATAAAATGTATTTTTAAAAAGTAAAAAAAAAAAAAGAATATTTAAACAAATGGTGGAAAAACATTTGTGGGGGTGACTTGGGGTCTGAAGGTTTGTGCCCCCAAATCCATATGTTGAGTCCTAACCTCCAAAGGCAATGGTATCAGGCCGTGGGGCCTTGGGTGGCGATCAGGTCAGGAGCATGGAGACCTGGTGGATGGAGTCAGTGCCCTTGGAAAAGAGGCCCAGGGGAGGGAGGCGTTAGAGAGCAGCCCCAAGACTTGTGTGCATGCAGATTGGCATAACCAACCGACACAGACACCGGGCAGCGGAGGCTGGCCCTCGGGTGGGAGTAGTGGTGTTGGGGGGAAGTCAATCGTGGGAAAAAGGAGACATATGTAATACTTTAAGTAATAAAAAAAAAAAGGCCCCCAATTTTTAAAAAAATATATTTTATTGATTTTTTACAGAGAGGGAGAGAGACAGAGTTAGAAACATGGATGAGAGAGAAGCGTCGATCAGCTGCTTCCTGCACACCCCCCACTGGGGATGTGACCGCAACCAAGGTACATGTCCTTGACCAGAATCGAACCAGGGACCCTTCAGTCCGCAGGCCGGCGCTCTATCTACTGAGCCAAACCGGTTTTGGCCCAATTTTTAAAAATATATATTTTATTGATTTTTTTATAGAGAGGAAAGGAGAGGGATAGAGAGTTAGAAACATCAATGAGAGGGAGGTATTGACCAGCTGCCTCCTGCACGCCCTCTCCTGGGAATGTGCCCACAACCAAGGTACATGCCCTTGAATGGAATTGAACCTGGGACCCTACAGTTTGCAGGCCGACACTCTATCCACTGAGCCAAACCGATTAGGGCGTCGCCAATTTAAAAAATATATATATTTTGATTGATTTCAGAGGAAGGGAGAAGGAAAGAGAGATAGAAACACCAGTGATGTAAGAGAAACAGATAGGCTGCCTCCTGCATACCCCACACTGGGCATTGAGCCCGAAACCCGGGCATCTGGCCTGACTGTGAATCAAACTGTGACCTCCTGGTTCATAGGTCAATGCTCAACCACTAGCACACCTGCCAGGTAGGGGGCCCCAGAGTGATCTCTCATTCCCCGGCCCCTCTCTTGTAGGACAGACACAGCGGAGGTGCTGGCTGTGAACCGCATAGAGACCCCACACCCTCACACTGCCTGCCACCTTGGTCTTGGGCTTCCAGCCTCCAGAGCGGGGAGAAATCACTTTCTGTTGTTCACCAGGCTCCCAGCCTGTGGTTTGTTTTGTTGCAGCAGCTCAAGTGGACTAAGACGGAGAAAGGGTTGTCTCCTCTACAGATGATTCATTTGCCTGTCTGTAAAGAAGATTATTTCGTGCTCCTATCGCTTAGCTACAAGGGATGGAGCTGTTGGTCAGGTGCCATAGAACCAGGTACATCTGAACGATGTCATGGGTTGTCTTGTGTCCGACCCAGAATTCACATGTTCCAGTCCTAGCCACGAGGATCTCAGAATGTGGCTTTATTTGGAAATAGGGTCATTGCAGATGGAACAAATTAAGACAAGGTCCTACTGGGGAAGGGCGGGCAGAAGTCTGACGTGACTCATGTCCTTATAAATTGTGGAACTTTGGCCCTGGCTGGTTTTGCTCAGTGGATAGAGCATCATTCTGTGGACTGAAGGGTCTTAGATTCCCAGGTTTGATTCTGATCAAGGGCACATGCCCGAGTTGTAGGCTCTATCCCCAGTAGTGGGCATGCAGGAGGCAGCCGATCAATGATTCTCTCTCATCATTGATGTTTCTATCTTTCTCTCCCTCTCCCTTCCTCTCTGAAATCAATAAAAATATATACTTTTTTAAAAAGTATAACTTTGGACCCCTTTCACGTCTTGCATGGTTCAGGGTTCCGGTTCTGGAGAAGGCCGCACACAAATGAGACTTAGAAAATAATTAATTTGAGAATATTGGGGGCCAGGCAGGAGGCCAAGAGAGGACTACACCCTGCTCTGGCTTTGCTATCCCTTTTATTAAGACTATGGGATACACCCATAGCCTTTAGGCAGACATTTCAATAACAGAAATTTACATAAGTCAAACAGGTGGAGGCTGCTTCAGCAACTAAATAGTGACTGATTGGCTCTGACCTTTCAGAGCAATTAAGGTTGATCAGCCTTCTGGTTTCCTGTCCACATCTTTCTATTAGTGAGACAACTATCTGTTTCCGGCACACAGTGACTCGCATGGGGAGAATGCCATGTGAAGATGAAGTGAGAGATTGGTGTGACACCTCCATGTGCCAAGGAACAAGATTCCCAGCAAAACACCAGGAGCTGGGAGAGAAGCGAGTTCAGGACTCTGGAACTGTGATATCAACTTTTGTGGTTTAGCCCTGGCTGGTGGGGCTCAGTTGGTTGGGCCCTGTCCTGTGCCCTGAAAGGTTGCCGGTTCAATTCTCAGTCAGGGCACAGGCCTGGGTTTCCGGCTCAATCCTGGGTGGCGGGTATGCCAGAGGTGGCTGATGGATGTTTCACTCTCACATCGATGTTTCTCTCTCTCACTGCCTCCCTAAAAATCAATTGGGGGGGGGGGGAGGAAGCATGCTTCAGCAAAAGTTTCTTTCATAAATTTCGGTGGTTTAGGCCAGTGGTCAGCAAACCGCAGCTCCTGAGCTGCGGTTTGCTGCTCTGTTGACTAATGAGTTTGCCAACCATTGGTTTAGGCCACTCAGTTTATAGTACTTTGTGACCACAGCCCTGGCAAGCAGATACAGATGTGCTAGACAAACATAGTTTCCCACCGAAGACAACGTTTTCCCTACAATATGTCGGAGCTGATGACTTGGGGGATGAGCAAGAACCAAACAGGAGAGGGTGGAACCGCGTGTGCAAAGGCCCGGAGGCAGAAAAATGGGTGAGGGCCCTGGTGAGACTGCAGGGTTTCCGTGTGGCTTGGGCTTTGAGAGAAGGAGCAAGAAGGGACCGATGCCACCAGGCAGGGCAGATGGTGTTCAGGTTTGGGGTTTTGTTCCAGGACACGGAGCGCAGCCAGCCCAGCGTTAAGTGCTCTTCGCCACAGGCCGTCACCTCTTTCCAAGACCACCAGGGTCAGAGGTCACCCAGCAACAGAGGGGATGCGGCGCCGGAACCCTGCCCCGGGAGGCGCGGGGAACCCTGCCCTGGGAGGCGCCCTGCCCCGGGAGGCGCGGGGAACCCTGCCCTGGGAGGCGCCCTGCCCCGGGAGGCGCGGGCGGAGCAGGCCAGGGCGGGCTTGTGACCGGCTGCGCAGCTCAGGCTGCAAAGGCCGCCCTGAGACGCCGTGTGGCCGTTGGGAACCTCGGTCTCGGGAGTCAGTTTGGGGGACGGTGGGGTCAGCTTGGGAAGGGGAGCGCCCCCACCCGGGCCATTTTCAGGTTTTCTCTCTCCCATCGCCACGGGCCAGTCCGCTCGCAGGGCAGGGACGGCGTCTTCTTCGCCGGCTGTGCCCCCAGGACGGGGACTGCAGGTAGGTCGGCTGTATGGCCCCTCTTCCAGGTGGGGACCCGAGGCCAGAGAGGCGCCCCCACACGAGCTTTCCTTCAGCTGCCGGCACTTCCTGGGAGCTGGAGGCGCAGCAAGAGGGGGCGCCACGGGGGCCACGTGTCCCCCCGGAGCGGGGCCGGCCGGCTCCCGCGAACCCGGTGCCTCCGCCCGCTCCGGGAAGCGAGGGCCCAACAGCCCAGCTCCCAAGGGCGCAGCTGGTTAGAGGGCACACACGCCAAGGTCATGGCTCTGTACCAGGTCAGGCACGGCAGGCGTCCACCAATGGATGCATCCACCGTGGGACCCCGCGACGTCTCCTCTCCCCCTCAGGTCAACGACTGAAAACTAAACACCCGCGGCCAAGCCCCCCGAACGCAGGCGAGGCAGCCCCGCTCCTCAGCGACTCCCTTCGCCGCGGAGCGGTTAGCCCCGAGCCCCGCCCCGGGACGAACCACTCAGACCCCGAGGGGGAGGACCCTGGAGGTCGCGCCAGGCCCGTCCCGGGAACCCCGGTGTCCGACGCTCCCTGGCCCATCAGGGGTCGGGCGGAAGGGAGGCTTGAGCGAGGGGCTCCGAGCGGCGGGCGGAGGGGCCCCGGCCCCCCGTGGGGGTCTCCCGCTGTGCCGCCCCCCCCGCGCGTTGGTTCGCGCTGGCACCGCGAGGCCGGTCCCGGCGGCGCAGGCCTCACGCGCGCACATCCAGGGTCCGCTCCCGGGGGTGGCGGTGCCCGCGATGCGGCGATCCCGGGCCGCGGCGCTGGCCGTCAGAGTCGTTTACTGGTGAGCGCGTCGCCCGGCCCCCGCCCGGGCCCAGCCTCGGCCCAAAGGAGCCGGAGGCTGGGGGCGCCGGGGCGGGATTGCGGGCCCCTCCCCTAGAGCCGGACCCGCGCGGGGGGCGGGGGTGGGGAGCGAGGGCCTTGCCCCCTCGGGCTTGTGACCGTCTGCGCAGCTCAGGCTGCAAAGGCCGCCCTGAGACGCCGTGTGGCCGTTGGGAACCTCGGACTCGGCAGTCATTTGGGGGGACGGTGGGGTCAGCTTGGGAAGGGGAGCGCCCCACCCGCGTCAGAGCTCCGGTGTCCCCTCCCCCAGCACCAGGACCAGCGTTGGGGTGGGGCGGGGGTGGAGAAGGTTCCGCATAGGTTTGGAAAGGAAGGAATACGATGGGTGGGTCTTTTCTGGCTTCAGTTTCCCCGCCCCTAGAGGGAGAGAGAGCTGATCGAACTGGGCCCCAGGGATGGAGCCGCGTGTGGGTGGGTGTCTGTCTGTCCAGTTCCCCGCTGGAGTGGGAGGCCCCCGGGGGCAGGCGCCCTGTGGCACGGAGTAAATGCACCAGCTGTGGTTTTCCCGCCCGGAAACCTGAGGGTGGGGAACTTCAGCTCCATTTTACAGGAGAGAAACTGAGGCTGCAAGTGGGGCGGCAGGTCAGTAGCCTGAGGTCCAGACTGCAGGGGCAACTGGGATCCGGGTCCGCTGGCCGGCCTGTCCCAGATCTGCCCATCAGGACAGCCCACGTGTATTTTTGTTTTTCGTGTGTGTTGTTGTTAATCTTCACCCAAGGATATTTTCTCCATTGATTTTTATAGAGTGGGAGGGAGGGAGAGTGGGCAGAGAGAAAAAGGGAGGTGAGAAAGACAACTCAATTGTTTGCCTCCCACACACCCCTCCCCCCACCCTAGGGCCTGGATAGAACCTGGGACCCAGGTGTGTGCCCTGGAGCCGAAATTGCCCTCGACAGGGAATCGAATCCGTGACCCTTCTGTGCACAGGCTGATGCTCTAACCGCTTGCCACGTGGCCTGGGATCAGTGTCAGCTCTGGGAGCTTTGGTCTGGGGCATGGGGGGGAGGGCAAGCCCAGGCCGAGTGCCCAGGCCCTGGTTCTGAACCAGCGGCAGCAGCAGAGGCTTAGGTTTCACCTCAGAGCTGGAAGGCCGGGGGGAGGGGTATTGTTCTGCAGTTCTCATCCTAACCCGGTTCTCCCCTCTGCCCTCCGCTCCCTTCCTCCTCATGCTTGTGGTCTCGTCGCCCTTTTCCTGCGCCTCTCTCTGTCTCTTGTCTCCCTGGCTCTGTGTCTTTTGTCTCTCTTCCGGGTATCTGTCCCCTCCTTGGTTTTATATCTGTCCCCGCTTCATTTCTAACTTTTTCCCTCCATCCCCGCCCTCGCCTTCCCCATTCCCACCTTCTTCTGGACTCTGGGACTCTCGCCGCCGCCAGTGGTGCCTGAGGGTACAAGCCCAAGGTAAGTGTAGTGGCTGATGGGGGAGAGGAGGGGCCTGGCAGGGGTGGCCCCGTTGACCCCTATTGTGACCCCTCCCCTTACAGTATCTTCAACTCAAGAAGAAGCTAGAAGATGAGTTCCCTGGACGCCTGGACATCGTGAGTCTTGGGGGCAGGGGGAGGATGCACACGTGGGTCTCGCTGTCTGTCCCTCAGCCTGATGTCAGTGTGTGGTAGGGGTAACCCAGCTTTCACCACGTTTGTCACCCCTGGGAAGGGTTGGGTGTCCCCAGGGGGGTGTCTCAGCCCCTCCCACATCTCTCTCCCCAGTGTGGCGAGGGGACTCCCCAGGTCACCGGGTTCTTTGAAGTCATGGTAGCAGGGAAGTTGGTTCACTCTAAGAAGGTATGTCTGTCTGTCCATTCTGCCTCATTTTTGGGCTGGGGGTTGGGGGTAGGCTTGGCATCTTGGTGCCAGCTCACCTCTTTCCTCTTCCACCCCCAGGGAGGCGATGGCTACGTGGACACAGAGAGCAAGTTTCTGAAGCTGGTGGCCGCCATCAAAGCCGCCTTGGCTCAGGCAGTGTGCCCTGAAGGCGGAGGTGAGGGAGCCCCCCCCCACCCCCCCCGCTAGACCCCAGAGTGGACTCCTAGTTCCTAATGTGCTCCCAATCCTGGTGCTGCTTCCTGCCCAGTGCGCTCCGGGCCCAGCGGCCACTTCCACGCTGTTCTCGGGGCCATACCACTGCCTTTCAGCACCAGAGAGGTCAGCCAGGGGCGATTTCAGCCCACAGCAGCAACAATGGGATTGACACAAAGAAAGGGGAGGGGAAAGAGTGATTCTCCCTTGCGTGGTTTGTGAGTGCAAGGGGGTCCCCAGACCAGCCTCAGGTGTGGTGATTTGCTAGAAGGACTCAGAACTTGGCAAAGCTGATCTACCCCGGTTACAGATCATTATAGGGGAGGGATAGAGGTTGTCAGCCCAGGGAAGAGGTGTGGGGGGGCCAGTCCAGGAGGGACCAGGCGTGAGCCCCCAGCGAGGTCAGGGGGACGGCATTTAGTCCTCCCAGTAGAGGTATGTGGCCACAGGCACGCAGTACAGCAGCCAGGGGAGGTCACCTGACCCTTGGGGGCCAGAGTTTTTATTGGGGGCCAGTCATACAGACATAGCGGAGTGCCGCGTGGCTGGCCTTAGTTTCCTGCCCCTTTGGAGATCAAGGCTGCAGCACCAGTCACATTGCTGGCACAGCTGAGCTGGCGTGGCCCAGGTGCCAGGTAAACCAGGGCACCAGGCAGGCATTCCGGGGAGACCCACTGAGTCTGTCTTGGGGCAGGGTGGTCCCTGCCTACTCAGGTGGTGACTGGTGAAGTGGTCTGAGCGCGGTGGGCTGGTTGGGGGCAGGGTCAAAGAAAACAGTTTCAGTTGTGCTGTTTTCTCTGCAAACTGCCTTAAGAGGGGAGATGGGGGGAGGAGTGTGTGGGTATTCTATGTCTGCTGGGGGCCACAGCAGGCCCCGCTTGCCTCCTGAGAGTTCCTCAGGAAACTCCAACGAGAAGAAAGTCTGGACTCACCTTGCCTTGTGGCGTAGAATGTCCCTATGGCCGGCCCACTCACCTTGTGCCTGATTTTCTCCCTGGGGTTACATCTTGTCTCCCTCTTATGGCTCTTCCCTTGTGGGTCCTAACCCGGCTTCTCTCCCTGCACGCTGATCTCACCCCAACCTCTTCTCTCTCACAGCCCCGTGACCTTGGCCCAGCCCTTCTCGGCAGACGCTTCATGATGGGATGGACTGAAATGTCTTCAGACGCCGGTCTTTTCCTGATGTTCTGCGGCTGCCGGGCAGACAGCACCCTGGTCTTTGCCTGTGTGTGTGTGTGTGTGTGTGTGTGTGTGCGTGTGCGTGTGTGTGTGCGCGTGCGTGTGCACACATGCGCACACCCTGGCCCTGTCCCCCCACTTTCGCCCTCTCCCTGCCTGCACTCCCCAGGTCTCCCTGTCCTTGCTCTGGTGTTTGGGCCGGTCCAGCTCCAGCTTTCTTTCCCAAGGAGAACCAAGAGGGGGATCCTGTTTCAGCAGTGTTTGCAACATTCAGTTCAATAAATATGGAATGAGTTGAGCATATGTGCCTGTGTCCCTGCATGTCTGTTTTACTCTGGGAAACCCTCCTCTGTCTCTGTTTCAGGGGTTCCAGGGAAGTACCCCCCAGGTATCAAGGGCTCAGGATCCAGGCGCATTGCTCATTAAAATGCATTTTAGAGCAGCTCTGAGCTTACACAGCACCCAGCCAGGAATTTAAATGCCACCGGCTCCTGGATCCTTTCTCCAAATAAGTCATGCCAGTGACCCAAAAGTCTCGAACACTAGTGTTTGCCAGGGTTTCCATAGCAACATATCACACAGACCAGGCTGCTCCAACAACTTCCTCACTGCCCAAGGCTGGAAGGCTGATGTCAAGGTGTCCACCTCTCAGCTTCTGAGGCCTTTGTCCTGCAAATGGTCACCTCGTGTCCTCACTTGATCTCTGCATGTATACTGTGTGTCCAAATTTCTGAGACCCATCAGATTGGAAAAGGACCCACTTAAATAGCCTCTAAAGACCATCTCCACACAGTTCTTGGCAGTTAGGACTTCAATATGTGAACTCAGTGGTGGTGGTGGTGGTGGTGGTAAGGGAGCTTAATAGTCCCATAATGATGGCTCCCGGGGAGAGTGGGGTGGTGATTCCATGAACAGAACATGGCAGGAGGCTCTGGGAGAATCTGGGCTACAGACCAGCCCTGCAGCTCTGCCCAGGGCCCACTTTAATAGATGCACAACAGCCTTCCACCTGCGGTTCAAGCAAGTCACGTGGTTGAATCCAAAGTCCAGGGACCTGGATCCTAGAAGAGGCTTTGGACCTTGATGGGTAAGTAAGGTCTTGCTTGGGCTTGACCATCCCCTCGAGCAGGGTCAGGGCATGTGGTCCATGGATGCAGCTTGAGGACCTGCGTCATCAGCCATTGCATTGCACCACTGTCCTGGGGCAGCTGCTGAGGATGGGGTGCTGTGTTGTAGGCAGTTAGACATGAGTAGAGCAAGGATGATGGGCCAGGGTGAAAAGTCCTGGGTGCCTAGCAATGGACAATTGTGGATGGACCTCAGCCCCAGAGTGACCTGTCCTCTCCTAGCACATTGCTGGTCATGTGGTTTGGACCGCCTGGCCTCTCCTCCCTAGAGACAACATCCAGGCCTCAGTTGCATTTCAGCTCCAGGCCCAGAAAAGCAGCAAAACCAGAGGAGCAACACCACGGTGACAGCTGCATTGCATAAGGACTCTGCCCTGGGCCCACCAATCAATCGTGGAGACCCCAACCCTGAGAGGACACACCTGGAAAGCTGCTGAATAATCTATTGAGACTTCCCCTGGACCTCCCCCCAAATCTCCACCCTTAACCCCTTAAGACCAGAGGTTGCTCCTTCCTGCGAGCACACCCTCACACCCCATCCTCCACCATCCCACCAGAGGCCTTACTAGTACCTTCCTCACTCCCAAGCTCCAAGGGCCCTTCATCTTTTTTTGTGTGTGTGTGAATAGAAGTAATTTATTTTATTTTATTTTATTTTAAATTAAATCTTTATTATTCAGATTATTACATTTGTTTCTCTTTTTTCCTCTCCATAGCACCCCTCCACCCAGCTCCCACCCCTCCCTCTGCCCTTAGCTCCCTCCCATTGATCTCATCCATAGGTGTATGATTTTTGTCCAGTCTCTCCCTGTACACCCTCACCCCTTTCCCCCTGAGGATTATCAGTCCACTCCCTTTCTGTGCTCCTGATTCTATTATATTCACTAGTTTATTCTGTTGATCAAATTTTTAATTCACTTAATTTTTAGATTCACTTGTTGATAGATATGTATTTGTTGTTCATAATTTTTTGTCTTTTACCTTTTTCTTCTTCCTCTTCTAAAAGAGTACCCTTCAGCATTTCATATAACATTGGTTTGGAATTGATGAACTCCTTTAGCTTTTTCTTATCTGTGAAGCTCTTTATCTGCCCTTCAATTCTGAATGTTAGCTCTGCTGGATAGATTATTCTTGGTTGTAGGTTCTTGCTATTCATCATGTTGAATATTTCTTGCCACTCCTATCTGGCCTGCATTGTTTCTATTGAGAAATCAGCTGACAGTCGTATGGGTGCTCCCTTGTAGGTAATAAACTGTTTTTCTTTTGCTGCTTTTAATATTCTCTCTTTGTCTTTTGCTCTTGGTATTTTAATTATGATGTGTCTTGGTGTGGTCCTCTTTGGATTCCTTTTATGTGGGGTTCTGTGTGCTTCCTGGACTTGTAAGTCTATTTCTTTTACCAGATGTGGGAAGTTTTCAGTCATTATTTCTTTAAATAGGTTTTCAGTATCT